>VWZW01000501.1:132285-220725 GCA_013397115.1 Edolisoma coerulescens
TGCTGGTACCAGGGAGCAGCCACGGGACAGGGACATTGGGAATCACCTCCACTGGTCAGTGCTGGAGGCTGTGGATCACAGGACAGCTCCTGGTCCATCCCTAGGAAGGATCCCACCTTCCTGGAACACGGGAATCTCAAGCTCAATGAACCTCCCCACCAAAATCTTCAAGTAGGAGAGAGGCACAAAACACATTTTGGATATCCTGTAACCAGGGAAACCCCAGGGGGAGTTCCCAGGAGCTGAATTGGTCCAGAGGGATAAGAACTTGACCTGGGATTTGAGATCCCACCTTCCTTAACTTGCTAAGCAAGAGATTTTTTTTTTCTTTCTTTGGGACATCTCTGTCCTTAAAGTGGCAGCCTGAGAAAAGCAGTGGGAATGTAATAAATAAATGAATGAATAAATGAATACATTAATGAATTAATTAATAAGAGACTGAAGTGCCTGGATCAAGTATCCAGGGCCTGGATACTAGAGGAGTGAAGGATTCAGAACAAGTAGCACTCGACATACTTGATCTTTTTATCCCCTCTCTTTTCCACTCCCTTCTAATGGCTCCAAAGCAACTGGCCTGGGATGTTTCTCATCCTTCATCTAAACTCGGAAAAGGAAAAGCATAAACATTCCAGAAATATCCACGGAGACGTTTTACTAATTGGCAAATGAGGCAAATCCCCCTCCACTTCCCCCATATGTTCCTGAGTACATCCAGCATTTACGGGCCCAACCACAGCTCCATTAACTGAGCTCCTCCCGGGATCACTGGGAATCACAGTCCTGCCCTCAGACAAAACAACAACAGTTTAAATTTCAGAGAATTAATAACAATGTCTGGCACTAATGAGCCCTTCCATAACATCTCCCAAGCTTTATGCAAATTAACGATTCCCACAAGCAACGCGAGTTTCGGATGATCCAAAAGGATCCAGGGCAATCCTGGAGCAGAAGGAATAAGTTCTCAAAGCAGTTGTCACCCCGCTTTCCCCTGGAGATTGTGGCAGCTCATCAGGGAGGAGATCCCAAGCTCTCCACGTTCATGGGAATTTTCCAAAGGGAATTATCCAAAGTGCCAACCCTTCATGCCAGGAGGGAATTCTACTCCCTCCCAAAAGAGGGGTTTAACAGCTAAAGCTGGATCCATAAATGATCCAAGATTATGGTGACAGGCCCCATCCCAGCACGGATACAGGCAGTGCCTACAGAAAGCCAAAGTGGGAGCAGGGAATGGGGGAAGCACCTTGAACCACCTTTATGTGACCCCAGAGGTTGGAAAACCAGGATTTGGAAAGGTTTCCAAGCAGGAACACACCCCAGTGTTTACAGGCAGATGGGAATGCTGCCGGATCCTTGGGAAGGTGTCCCTGCTCATCAAAGGGGGTTGGACGAGGTGACCTTTGAAGGTCCCTTCCAACCCAAACCATTCCAGGATTCCTGCCTGCTCAGAGGGATTCTGCCTCATGCCCATGAGAGGGGCTCACACAGCGCAAGGATCGATGTTATCCCATCCAGGATAATTTCCACAAGGATGTAAACCCACCTGGATCTCCTCACGCACTTCCATGCACTCCGAAAGCCCAAATTTTTAGTAAAGTCATTGTGGGCATTCACCACCTCCAAATCCCACGTTCCGCCCCAAAATCCCAATTCAGCAAACCCAGGACGAGCATTAAAGCCCTGGAGGAGATCCCTGAGGGGGCTCAGACTCCACACCTGCAGGTATCCCAGAGAAACTCTGCTCTTCCCGGATTCCCTCCACCATCCCAGGGGGTCCAAACCCCATCGGGAACTGCTCTTTGCTACACCAGAACCTCCTCCCCGAGGTTTGGGTCGATCCTGCCGCTGTCCTGGCTCCAAGCCAAGCATCACAAGGATGATTATTTCATCTTTAGAGCCCGGTGGCATCCAGAAGCTCCAGAGCGGAGCTTCCACTTGGAAAGCAGTGACTGCCCTGCTCTGGAATGCTGCAGGAGCCTCAGCAGAGCCTTTCCAGAGCTCTGCAATCACAGACTCCAGCTATAAAATCCCTGCTGTAGGCAAAGAACGGGACATGGAGAAGGAGATCCAAGGAATTTCTCCATCTCTAACCATCACAGCTCCATAAAGCTGTCTAAAAGAGGGAACGAAGCTTGTTTTCCTTGTGGAAATCCTATGTTTATTTTTAGTTCTGCCTCGGAGTATAAATAACTCCGGAATGAAGTGCACGGTGCTTAATTCCCTTCATTGTGCCCTTAATTGCTTCCTTGTTTGCTTTCCACTTTCCACTCTGCTCCAGCCCCATATTCCAGCGCCAACCCCTCCCTTCCACGTTTATTTATTGTGTCTGCATTTCCAGAAACTGAAAGGTCAGGAGAAAATATGAATTTTTTATGGAATTTCCTAATGCCACCAAGGCTTCACCCTCCCCGCCCGCCCTTGGCGTGGATTTCCTCCCATCCAGACGCCACCAGCCTGAATCCCAGAGCCATTCCAGCTTCCCTCAAACACCCTCCCTGTTTTCTTTCCCATTTGTGTTGGAGTCCTGAGCTCACATCCCTCAGGAGAACATTCCCCGTTCCTTTGGATGCTGCCAAAGGAACCGGTGCCCTGCTCATCCCGGTTTTGTGAGGTCACCCTTGGACAAGGAAGGAGCTGTCAGCTCTTCCAGCCCCATCTTGTGATGCTTCCCAGCAGGAACAGTGGGATTCGCTCCATGGATGGCCCCATGCAGCACAGCAACACCTTGGGAGACTCCTGGGGCAGGAGTGCTCGGCCAGGGTGATGCTGGACCTGGAGCAGGGATGTGCTCCATGAGGTTGGGAATGCTGGAGGTGTCACACTGAACCTGCTTCCCAACCCCCAGCAGGGCGTAATCCACATCCTGGAATGATGCACATCCTGATTCCACCTCATCCCAGCATCCTCCCTTGAACACACGGAGAACTTTGCTTCCAAAAGGAGCAGGAAGAAGCTCCAATCCAACACATCCCTGACCCCTGAGCCCCCGCAGGCAGCTCCAGCCCCCTGGGAAGGGTTTTTCCATGTGTTCCGTGGGCCAAGCGCTGTGCTTGCTCCACAGCAGGGACATGGGTGGGAAGCTGGAGTCAGAAGGATTTTTCCAAGGTGAGAGCATGGGGGAAGGAGCTCGGAGTTCCTCCTTGGAAGTGCAGGGAAACACCCACTTTTCCCAAGCAAACATCAGAGCAGGAGGAGGCTTGTGCACGGAGCAGGGATGAACCAATTGTCCAGCCTGGAGATTCCAGGGAGACCTTGGAAACCCTTCCAGTGCCTCTCTCCAAGAGAGCCGGAGAGGATGACAAGAACACGGAGTGCCAGGACAAGGGGGAATGGCTTCTCAGTGCCAGAGGGCAGGGTGAGATGGGATATCAGGAAGGAATTCTTCCCTGGGAGGGAAGACAAGAAGTGGCTGTCCCATCCCTGGAAGTGTCCAAGGCCAGGCTGGAGCAACCTGGGATAGTGGAAGGTGTCCCTACCCATGGATAGAACTGGATGAGCTTTAAGGTCCCTTCCAACCCAAACCATTCCATGATTATTACCCTCAGTCCTGTTGTAGGGGTGGATCGAGCCATGTTTTCCAGGTGGATCATGTCCAAGGTTTTCCTGCCCTGCCAGCCCCCAACCAGCACCGGGGTTTATTAATTTTAATTTTGAAACCTCTCCCCAGCCTCTAAAGCTGCCCAGAGTTTCCAATAAACCTCTGCCCATTGGGATTCCCACCCTCAGTCTGGTTCTTCCTTGTGCTCCTCAAAAAAAAAAAAATAGGGCTGAGTTTTTGGGAGGCTTAAAATTCCTCCCTCAACCTCAGGAGAGGTAAGGAGAAAAATATGCAGGGATGTGAAGCAAATTCCTGCCTAATTCCTCGGGAGACCCAATCAATGGGAGACTTCTCCTCTGTTTATTTTTTTCCCAGCAGAAGTCCCTGTCTGTCCTCTCCCTCTTCCAAACATCCACACCCAGGAGCGATGACATCAGAGGATATTTTAGGAAGGCAGCTTTGTCCCCAACCCAGGGCTGGGGTGGTTCCCTTCCCCTCACACAACCCCACAGTTCTGCTGCCCAGAAAAGGCACCGCTGGCTCCCGGATGCCAAACCTGGAGGTGAAACGAGAATTTGAAAAAGCAGGAATTGTCTTTCCCAGCCGTTTCCCTCCGAAGGAATAACAGGCTTGGCCTGTGCTGCTGTTGACACAAGGGTGACTCACGGGCCCAGCAATGTGGGGCTGTTTGGAGGTTCAGGGCAGGAATCTGGAAGCGGCCCCACATCCCTTGGCAGGGGCTGAGCTCAGCTCAGAAATGCACTTTTATCCCTGTAATGCACCCGGAATGCAGCCCTACCTACGGCTCCCATTCCCAGGCTATTCCCTGCATCCATTGGCTCCTGGCTCCAGGTTCTGCTGGACAATCCCCTTTGCAAACCTCACCTGTGCCCACCGTTCGTGTCTTTGAGGTGGGTTCCACCCTGAGTCTGTCCCTGCCTCGTTTCACCCAAGTTTGCTCCAACCCCAAAATCCGTGGATGGTCACGGATTCACTGCAAAGCCTGGAGCAGGCTGGAGTTTCCAGCCCCTTCAACCCCCATCTGACACCATCCCATAGAAAAGGTCTGGGAGCACATTCCAAAGTATCTCCCCACCTCCACCTGGGAGCTGAACAGAGCTGCTCTCCCGGAAGGTCTTCAAGGAGACCTCCAACAAAACCAACCAACAGGGAGTGGTGTTCCTGCTGTGAGTGATCCCAAAGGGCTGAGCCTGTGGGGACAGCGATCCCAAAGAGCTGATCCCAAAGGGCTGAGACTGTGGGGAGAGGGATCCCAAAGAGCAGATCCCAAATAACTGATCCTGTGGGGAAAGAGATCCCAAAGGGATTATCCTGTGGGGACGGTGATCCCAAAGGGCTGAGCCCATGGGGACAGTGATCCCAAAGAGCTGATCCTGTGGGGAGAGGGAGGATGAGGAGGAGCAGCTGCCCTGCCGGGTGTCCCACACTGCCCAGCCACAGGAACGTGCTCCAGATCCCTCATTCCCCTTCTCCTCCAGCCTGGATCCCATCCACGCTGCTCACTCCTCGGCACAGACCCCCCGCATCCACACGTGGCTTTCCCAGCCCTCCTGCTCCTCTTCCTGCCCCAAATCCCACATCCCAGCTGTTCTGGAGCCCCGGGTGTGCTCCCTGCATGTCACCCTGACATTGGAAGTCTTGGCTCCTCCTCGGAAACCTCAGCCTTGGCTTGTGGCACCCCCCAGACAGGGAACAGCTGGGAAATGCTTCAGCCCAGACAACGAGCCTTTTCCCGGGATTTTAAAAGGTCAGGAACTAAATCCATCTTATTGCACAGCGCACGGAATTTCGCCGTGCTGCGAGGCCAGCCCTTCCCACCGCTGGCATTTCCATGGCTCCAGAGCGGGATGCTGCTCCTGAGGGATGCTCCAGGCCTCCTGGAGGATGTTCACCCCTCGACATTCCCCGAGTTCAGCTCCGAGTGTGGAAGCTTTTCCCTTTCCCAGCTTGGCTCCATTCCCTGCTGGCTGTGTGCCGGTAGCTGGCAGCTCCCGCATCCCAGCAGATCCATAAATAATTCAACAGCTCACTAAAAACAGGGATCCATCATGTTTATGGTTCTGAAACATGCACAGAACCGGGGCAGAGGCCTGGAGCACTGGGAATGAGGCAAGAGAAGTCAGGGAATATCACCAGGGAAAGCATTGGAGACTCCAGCTATGACGGGGCTGAGGGAAAGGGAAAAACCCTCAGACTCGGAGTTAACTCTTCAACAAAAGAAAAAACCCACAACTTCCCAAATTCCAGACAGGGCCCTGAGCAGCTCTGTGAGAAATTCCAGCTCCAGTCAAAGCCATTTTCCACACTTCCAGTAGCATATCCTTTAAAATTCACAGGGAGAGGAGCACGGTCATCCTTGGCTGTCCGGGCCTCTCCGTCCCCAGCTCCAGGAGCAGAGGACGCCACAGAGACAAATTCCATCCTCCCTGCAGCTACTGCTGCTCCACCGATGCGCAAACCCAGCCCTCACCGGGGCTCCGTGGGAAGTTCAGGAGCCCTCTTCCCACATTTCTGTTATTTCAGTAACGCCATCTGCACCCGGAATTGGAATTCCACATCCCGCGCTCTGCAGGTATCGATGGCAGGTTAAAAGATCATTTTCTCCTGCAGAGATCTCCAAATCCTCCTGGCAGGGAGGAGGGCTGACAACGGCCTGGGCTCTGGCCCACGCTGCCGAGCGCTCTTTTCCTTGCACTTTTCCTTTCCTTGGATCTTGTGCTCAGTGGAGTGAAAAAAGACTTTTTTTAAATGTGTGTGCACAAAAATGTATCAAAAATCAGGGTCTTGCACTTGCAGGAGGAGCACACCAGCATTCCACCCTGCTCCAGGGATCTGGGTCATTCCAGGGAAGAGGAAAAGGAGGAAAATCGCTGGGGACCATTGGCTCCCATCCCTGCCAAACCCCATCTCATCCCTGCCTGCTCCCAGGGGATCAGATTCCTTCCCCACAACAATTTTCCACAACCATTCCGACACAAATTATGGCATCACCGCTGCTTTGCAGGGCACCCAACAGGGAATTTACATCCGTGAAGACACGCAGGGATAGCCAGGGATACCCAGGGATGATGGTGACAGAGAAAAGGGAAAAACACAATTTATGGATGCTTTACTCCTAGAGACGGTCACTTCCCAAAATATCCCTGAAGTAATCAACTTCCAACAGTTCCTCGTGGCAGCAGCAGATAGGGAGAGCCAGTGCCAAGCTCATCCCAAGGGAATGGGGACCAAAAGGTAAAGCAGGGAGAAGTCACAGCCTGGGTGAGTGATCTGAGGATGGGGATGGAAAATCCATCTCCTCCCCGCTCCCCGGACCAAGCCGAGCCCTCCAGGGCTTCCCTGGAAATCACGAGGGGCTTTGCTCTCCATGAGGAGCCACGGAGGTGACACTGAAAGGTGACATTCCAAACAAAACCTCAGAGCGCTTCCAAGGGCCTGCCACGCTTCCAGGGAGATGGGAAGGAAGAGGGAGGAATTCCAGGCTGGGAGGGCGGGATAAATGAAGGAACAGGAATTAAGTGTCGCCACACACGTGAGGGAGAGCAGCAATTTCCTCCTTCCCACCTCCCCTCAGCTCCAGCTGCAGCTCCCACGTCGGGATATGGACACAATTCCCACTCACCTGCTCCAGGAAAACACGGAGCTGAGGCTGCTCCGCTAAAATCAAACTAACTAAAATCAAATAAACTAAAATGGGAGGTGGCTGCCCGATCCTGCCTGGAATACAAACGACTTGCCGGAGACCAGCAAGAGATTTGGATTTCCTAAAAACACTCCCGGCCATCCCAGGAAGGGTAATTCCCATTCGTCAACTTGAGTTTTTCCTGGCAGCACCTTCCAATCTCTTGGCACCGTTTCCAAGCTCCAGCAGACAGCTGTGGATGTTTGGGAATGTTTGGGAGCCGCCGCACGCGAGTCAGGTGTGGGAGGTGATCAAAGCCCCAGCACACGTCACGGCTGTGCTGGGATGACAAATTAGGATTTAATTAATTCTTTCCAATGATCCCTTTGCCCAGGAGATATCGGTGGTTTGGGAACAGATTTCCCTGCTGCATTTCGTTCTCTCCAAGAGAAAATCCAAGTTTTCCCTTGGGCAACCCCCTTTTTTTAGCTCCAGTCCCCTGCTTGTGCCATCACCAAACTGCTCCGGGGATCAAATGGATCCTGACAAACCTGACGGGTGCAGCAGCACCATGCTGGAATTTCGTTAAAAATACCTCTTTTCCCTGAGCCTTCCCACAAATGTTTCCCATTAACCTCAGGACAAGGTGCTACCTCCAGAGCAAAGCCGGTGTTGTCTCAGTTCCCTGGGAGAGCTTCCCGCTCCTCCGGCTGCTCCACTGACCCCACCCACCGCCGGATGATGGGATGAGGAGCAAAAGCCTGGATCAGGTGTCCAGATGTGATTCCAGCCCTGGCAGAGCCCAGCAGCAGCTGGTTTATAGGATCAGTGGCCCGGAGCTCCGTGAGCATCACTCAGCCCAGCTGTGCTCCCAAATCCATGAGGATTTCGGGCTCCGAGTTCCCCTCCCAGCAGTGCTTTGGGTACAAACCGTGGGATCCACATCAGGTGTGGATCACGGAATGATTTGGGTTGGAAAGGAAACTCCCAGGCCCTGAAATAAGCAGGGACATCTTTGCTCAGAGCCTCGTCCAACTGTTTCCAGGGACGAGCATTCCAGGGATGTCTGGAGGTGCTACGTGGACTGGCCGGGACGCAGCGCTCCAGCACATCCTGCCCCCACCACCACCCAGGATTAGGGACACGGGGTGGGACAACCCCTGCTCCTCACGGATTCCTCTTCCCTCCTCCTCTTCCCAAGCCAGCCGTGGCGGGGGGGAGGAGGGAGCTGTGCAAATCCCGCAGCCCCAGGGAAGCCTCTGGATTCCCTGGCAGCAGCCAAGGCCTCCGGACAAGCCGCTCCGCACGCAAGGTGGCCGGGACAGCCCCGGCTGGCTGTCAGCAGGATTCCCCTCCTGTAATTTAAGGCAAAAATCCCCGGAGAACTTGGAACAAGCGGCCAATTGGTAACACCCAGGAACTCGGGGGCTCCACGACCTCTCAGATATTCCGGGAGTACGAAAGAGTTCCTGAACTGTGGATAAAAACCCCAGAAGGGACAACTGGGGGGTTTGGGAGAGCAGGGGTGGGGAGCTGCTGGGTTCCCATCTCCCGTTTTTTCCTCCAGGAATGGAAGGAGGATCCCCCCCACTGGATCTGAAAGGAGGATCTGCTCATCCTCCTGCTCCAAGGATGCTTTGGAATGAGTGCCCTGGGGCAGAGCTGTCACCACCAGCTGTGGTGCCACACAGGTGCCACGGTCCCAGTTTGGTGGCACAGACTCAACTCAGTGACAATTCCAACAGGAGGCTCCCTAAATTTTCCACAGGTTTTTTTCCAGTGGGGGCCACGTTTGGATCTGTGCCATGGAAATGTTGTCTCGTTGGAAAAACGAGCTCAAAAATTAATCCTGAGTCCAGGTCTGGGGTCCTGAGCATGAGAAGGACAAGGAGCTGTTGGAGCAGGTCCAGAGGAGAGCACAAAGATGCTCAGCCTGGAGAAGGGAAAGCTCCAGGGAGTCCGTGGAGCCCCTCCCAGTGCTTACAGAGGAATTGGAAAATAGAGGGAAAGTGACTTTTTGCACAGGCAGGTAGTGACAGACGAGGGGGAGCAGCTTCCAACTGACATAAAGCAGGATTAGTTGGGATTTTGGGATGAGGCTCAGAACATGTCATCACAGCCCTTCGGAGAGGGCAGGGGCCACAGGGCATTTTTCCAAGTGGTTCTGCTGTTGGGATGGGAAGCAATTAGGAATCCCCCCAGATTTGCAGGAATGCTCAGACTGCTCCTAAGATTTCTCTCACACACGCAACAGAGATGCTCCAAACCAAACATTTGCCTCCAAAGAAGGTAGAAAGGAGAATATTAATTATTATTAATTGAAGGAGAATATTAATTGTTAATGAACAGGATGATGCCACGTTCTGCTTTTATCCCAGTAAAACTGAAATCCAGGCAACTGATTTACCTCTCTTTCCTTGATTCTTTGGAAGCACAAAGAACAAACCTTGGAAAGGGCAAGTCCTGGTGTTCCCACTTTCTTCTGAGGGCCGGGAGCAGCTGAATTTTGGGATGTGCACCTGGATGTGTTCCTGGCACATTCCCTGTGTCCTCCAGCACGTCCTCAGCGCTGCTGGCTGGGGCTCTCCAGCAGCGCCTCCCTCTCCCAGCCCTCATTGCCTCATCCCACGGATTTCAAATCCCTTTAAAGGTCTGCACTACGGAGCCAGTTTTCCGAGATGCTGGGAATCTCCATCAGCACCGAGGCGGGAAGAACCACAAGTGCATCATACCCTAAAACCCACACCAGACTTGCTCCAAGAGCATTCCTCCAGCATGAGCACGGGTTATCCTCAGAACTAACGGGACAGAGGGTGGTGAGAAACGGGGAAAGGATAAAACCTGACTGGGGTCACCCCACAGAGCCACAGCAGGCGCAGGAATTACATCCCATGTCCCTTTGCTGAGCGATTCCTTGTTTTCCTCACCAAGGTGAGGCAAAGGAAGGAGATCTGAGCAGAGGGAGGAGATGTGGAGCTGCAGCAGCACCCTGCTCGTGCTCCCGCTCAGCGGCAGCTGGGCCTTGCTCTGAGGAAGAGCTGATGGGGTTTGATTGATTTACGGGATGATGGACACGGCTCAAAAACACGGCACCGAGAGCTCTGAGGAGTTTGATTAAAGGTGAACATAAATCAACCCCTCAGGACCCTCCCTCTGTTCCTGCACGCCACCTCCACCCATACCTTCTCCCAAATGCTTCCAGAGCTGGGGTTGTCCCTGAAAACTGGGGTTGTCCCTAAAAACTGCTCCTGCCTGGAGCTGCTGCTGGGGCTCAGCCCCACAACCATTCCCACATGGACAACCCCATGTCTGTAGCAAATTCAGTCTGGCTCATCCCCCAAAGCAACCAAAACACCGAGGACAACAGTCACTGATCCATCCAGTCCTTATTTCTTTTCCTAAGGATAAAGGTGGGGAGGCTCTGGCACAGGTTGTCCCTGGATCCCTGGAAGTGTCCAAGGCCAGGTTGGACAAGGCTTGGAGCCACCTGGGACAGCGGAACTGGATGATCTTGAAGGTCCCTTCCCAGCCAAACCATTCCATGATCCTGGGATCTCAGCTTTTGGCTCCAGGGGTGGAGGGCTCTGCTGAGGGGAAGGAAAATCCCCTTCAGAGGCTTCACTGCTGGTGTCTGTGTGTGCTTTACATCAACAACGGCTTCGTTTTTAATAACCTTGTCATCTCACCTATGTAAAATATGCGTCCAGATTAAACCCCACAGATTTGGGGTCTCTTGCTGTAGGTTAAACAAACATCCCTGCAATTCATCCTATAGAAAATGCTCAGATTGTTCACATTATTCAGCCAACCCATTTTTTATTAAAAAAGAGACAACCTGCAGAAGAACACAATTCATGCTCAGCAGCTGTGATTAGGCCATGAATTTTCCTCACTCGCAAGAGATGACACAAAAAATTCCATGCCTCTCCCAACAAATCCATGCTGCGGCAATGGAAATGACTTGGACACAAGATCTAAGCTCTGCTGCAGGTATTTCACCTGCAGAGGGTGTCTGGACATCTGCCAGGTTGTTCCCAAGAAATATAAGCAACCCCAAGCCCCAAAAGAAGTTTGTCTTAGCTGGGAGAAAGTTCAATCCTACAAAAATAATCCCACAACAGGACTGGGGTCTGAAGCAGGTGGAGATTTGTTAGGAAGGTGGTAAAACACTGGCACAGGGTGCCCAGAGAAGCTGTGGCTGCCCCAGCCCTGGAAGTGTCCAAAGCCAGGAGCGACCTGGGATAGTGGAAGGTGTCCCCATGGCAGGGCAGGAATGAGATGAGTTTTAAGGTCCCTTCCAACCCAAACCATTCCATGATCCTACAGTTCTAAGGATGTGCTGGAAGACACAGCTCCCTCTCCCCCTGGGCTCTGCAATCCCATCCTCCCTGATGTTTTTCTTGGCTGCACAAGAAGCAGCACCTGAGAGCACCTTGTCCCACCCCCACAGGCGCTCACCTGTCCAACCTGGGCTCAGCTGCCTCCCCATCCCAAACCAGCACAGCAGGGATGGTGATCCAGGGATTCTGATCATCCAGGGACAGGATTACGGCAGCGTTACGAATTTTACAGGATTAAACACCTTTCAATGCAACACACACACACAGAGGCAGGAGCCTTTCCAAGGGAAAACATCTTCCAACTCCTTCCCTACAACAGAGGGCAGAGCCCCTCTCCTCCTGCCAGGCCTGGCACGGATTAAGCTGCAGAAGGGAATTCTTTGTCCCTGCAATGATTAAATCTGGGTGAACCCCCAGCGCTCCCATGACAGCACAAAAACAAGCCCCATCCATAGCCTCCTTCCCAGAGCAGCAAGTCAAGTCTTGCTCCCACGAACGCGCTGGGAGCACCAGGAATGTCACTGAATTCCACGGAACTCCAGACCTGCAGGCCTGGGCTGGGGGAGAGGGGAGGTTCTGACAGAGGGATGATTGATTTCCAGAGGAGGCAGGAATGTGATATTTAGGAGAAGTTAAACACATTTGTTGAAGTCCTTCTGTTCCCCAGGGAACTGCAGCACGCGGGGCTCTGTCTCGGCGGGGACAACGAGTTACTCAAGGGCTACTCAGGGGCAAGGTGGAAGTAAATCGTGACCTGCACTGCTCCCCGCACAACGTGGCAGAGGAACTGCGGCAATTACATCCCCAAAAAGTGGAGAGAGGAGAAAAAACTCCCACAGAAATACCTCACTAAGGATGGGAGCCTACCCCTGGCTCTGTGCTTGTGCTGGAAAACATCTGTGAGCACACAGAGCCAGGCTTTAACACCTGCCTGCGTGTCCTCAGTGCTGCCACACAATTCCCTGGATCCTCGGGCTGGAAGAGCTCCCTGGGCAGCACAGATAACCTCAGGAGGGCAGTGCCAAGCCATGCCCAAGCTGTGGATGCCCAGGGATCGCCATTCCCGCTACTCCCAGCGCCACAGCCCCCGGCCTGCTCCGCATTCCTGGCTTCGTGCTGCTCTCATCTCACTGCTCCTTGGCCAGCGCTCCCGGCCAGCCCAGATCCCTCCCCGAGGATGGAGCTGGGGAGCTTCCATGGCTGAACACGACACCAGGACTCCCACACGTTCCCCAGGGCTGCTCCAGCCCTGCCCTTCCAGCCCCGGCACTTCCATGTGCTGCTTCCACAGCTCTAAGGTTTCTAGGAACTGGGCCCAGGTGCTTGGGAGCTCAGGATGCAGCTAAAGCAGCTCGTGTGGCCTCTGGCCGGCCAGGGCTGAGCAGGACAGCGCAAACCGAGCTGGGGTCATTCCACACGAGCCCACGAGCTTCCCGCCCCGGCCGAGCTCCGGGAACGCGGCTGTGGGGAAGGAACGCCGGGATCAGTGCCCGTTCCCTGCTCTGCAGGGAGGCAGGGGGCTGGCACAGCTCTGGGAATCTGCCAGGCCGTCACCAGAAAATGTAACTGAGCCAGAGTCCAAAAATAAGCTTGGTTTAGCTGGTGGGAAGATCCAGTCCCACAAAAATAAAGCCATGACTGGATTAGGAGCCGAAGCAGGTTTGTTCCAAGGAGGGTGCTGGGGCCCTGGCACAGAGCAGCTGTGGCTGCCCCGGGATCCCTGGAAGTGCTCCAGGCTGGATGGGGCTTGGAGCACCCTGAGATGGTGGAAGGTGTCCCTGTCCCTGGCAGGGGGTGGAGTGAGAGGAACTCTGAGTTTCCTTCCAACCCAAACCATTCCATGATCCTACGATTCTTCCGGACCAAGGCTAGGGACACACATCCACACTTTTTCTCCCAAATTAATATATCTAAACTTCACTTAAACTAATCCCAGGAATCCCAGCACTCCAGGAACCACCCCTCTCCGAAAGGAAGCCATTATTCCTCGTTTTCCCCACAGGCCCCAGCAGCAGGTTGCTGTTAACTTGTCCTGAGCCTAAAAATAGTTCTCCTCAAAGGAAATCCAAACCCTGCACTCTCCTCTTTCCCTCACTCCCTAATTAATGGTTTCCAGGTCAGCCCGGCTCTCCGGGAACATCTGTTTGTTTTCACTCCATCCAAGGAAAGGCGAAGCTGACCTGAGAGGGGAACATGGAAAAGGGTTGGATGTCTGCAGAGCCTCCCTGCCACAGACATCCGGACACTGGGGCCTCGGAGTGGGAAGAAGCATCCACAAAGGCACATTCCCAACTGCAGGGCTGCAGTGTGCGTGTGTCCCTAATTCCCAGAGGGATGTGGAGATCCATAGGAACAGGGGGATCACCCACAGGTGCTTTTAGGAGCATTTTTGCTCCTAAATACAGACATAAATGCAGTTAAGTGAGTTGGATCCACAGGGATCATCCAAGTCCAGCTCCTGGCCCTGCACAGACACCCAACAGTCCCACCCTGTGCATCCCAAATGCTCCTGGAGCCATGACCATTCCCTGGGGAGCCTTTTCCACCCTCTGGGGAAGAACCTTTCCCTAAAATCCAACCTAACCCTCCCCTGGTGCAGCTTCCTGCCGTCAAAGCCACCTAAAACTCTTCGGTGGCTTTGTCACCTGAGGAAATTGCCCTCAGGAATAATCTGAACATTTATTTCCTGCTTGTGGGGGAGACTTGAGCAAACCCAGGAACGGTTTTGTCTTTCAGTTTAAGTGAGGTTTGCACATTCCCAATCCCTCTTATGGCAGGACAGGGAATATTTATCTTGCTTTGCATGGATTTGAGGAGAGGCAGGAGGCCGGAAAGCTCCAAGTTTGTCACACAGGAACCCCCCTGTGCCACATTCCCCAGCTTCCCTTGGCTCCCCAGCTCCATGAAACAACAGGCAAAGCTGGGAGATGCCACTGCAGCAGAAATTTGGGAGATCCACAGAAAAATCAGTCCCCAGGATAACGGATATGTCATAATAAACATGGAAAATCATGGCCAAGCTGCTTCCGACAGCAAAGGCTGGAGAAGCAAGGAGGAGGCAACATGAGGGATGAGCAGGAGGAAGATGGAAGAGAGACATCTCCCAAAAGGGAGTCTCTAAATGAGGAGAGACGGGCAGTAAAATGAAAAGCAGCAGGGAAAGAGCAGGAAGATGGAGGAGGTGGGAGTGTCCTGGTTTTCCACACATCCAGGAACAGAACCTGGCCCCAGGAGCTCCCCCGGAATCTGTCAGCACCTCCGACAGAGCCATCACTTGTCAGCACAGCCCTGCTGGAGCTCCCAGGCTGTGACACCCCGAGCTCCACGCTCAGCTCCAGCTCCCGCCCAGCCCGGGATGAGCATTCCCACGTTCCCAGAGGCAGCGCTGCCTGGATCGGGAGGTGCTGACAGCAATCAGCAATCCTTCATTCCTCTTCCTTGTCAGAGCACTCATCCCCCAGGAACACCGAGTCTGTGGGTGACAGCAGTTGGAGGGACCCCCGGTGGCTTCTTGAGCTGGGACTGCTCCTGGCCAGGCAGGAATGGCGGAGCTGAGTGTCCCAGTGTCCCACTGCATCCTGCACTGCACGTTCCAGGCTTTGGGATAAAGCCAGCACTGGATTCCAGCCTGTGACAGACCAAATCGTTCCACGGAATGTTCCTGTGGAGCAGCCTGCTCTGTGGAAGGTGTCCCTGCCCACGGAACAAGATGAGGCTTGAGAGCCCTCCCAATCCAACCCATCCGTGATTCTGTTCCAGAACGCTTCCAATTCCAGACCAGCACAGTCAGGATCAATATCACAGAGCAGGAACTTCCAACCCCTCTGCCCGAATCCCAGCAGGGATCCTCTTCAACCCTCAAGAACACCTTGTCGGAAAAGAGGTGAATTTTATGGACACATTCCCAGAGCTCCCTGAAGTGCAGCGAGTTCCCAAAAGCACATCCTGACCTCTAACTCAGTGTGCTAATTGAGTTAATTACCCCGTTAATTGAGGTCTGAATCTGGCCTCCTGGCATTCACAAAAATTCCACCTGGTTGCACTCAAGGACAAAGAGACCACGGACAAGGACAGGGGCAGGTCTGGGAGCAGGGAATGAGGATCTGGGAAGCGCCACTTCCTGGGATCAAAGCATTAATTAACTCCTAATTCATCCTCCTGATGAGAAAGCTGAGAAAGCACCTGAGATGTGGAGGTTGGCTCTGCTCTCCCAGTCAGGCCAATCCCACAATGAGATTCCCTGGCTCGCTCCAGGGGTGAGGGAAGGTTATGTTTGCACTCGGAGCGAAAAGCTCCGGATTTATTTTTCCGCTCGGCAGAAGAAAACCCCAAATAATCCTTTAAAGTTCAGGTCAACCCCAAAGCATGACCAATCCCTTCGTTTTGGTTTGGTGCTCCTGATCATTTTCCCTTTTGCAGAAAGGTTTGGAGGCTATAAAATATTGCTGGAAAATGGAAGAAGGGGAATATGGAGCTCTGAAAACGGAGGAACAAAACAGAGCTGCCCTTTAGAGAAAGATGAGCTCCCAGGGTCAACTCAGTAAAGAGCTGCAGTCAACCCCAAAATTGCATTTCTCGGCAAATCAACTCCTCATCCTGGAAAAAGTTGCCCAAATCTCCACAGATTCCAAAACCAAAGCTCCAGGATTTGAGCTCAGTTTAAATCTCCATCACCACATCCAGGTTTGGATTGTCTCTGAATGTTCCCAAGCCATGGAGTGGAAACATTTTAAGAAGGACTTTGATAAAAGTGATTTAATGGTGTTTAGCTTTGTTCTTAAGAGAAAAATAAGAGAAATAATGGGATTTTTTCCCGTTTTCGGGAAAAAAAAAAGGTGTAGGAGACGGGAATTTTGCCCTACCAGCTTAAACTGGTTAAATGATCCATGGGAGCATCCCTAAAAAGGCCTGGCCCCACTACCTGGCTGTTAATCCGCCTGTACTGTCCTCCCTTTGCCAGCCCATTTTGTGGGTTTTCCCAGTGGAAAGAATTGGGGGATTTTTCCAGTGGTGGCTTGACCCAGAAAACCCCAGGAGATGCCAAAGGCAGACCCAGAGTCCCACTTGGGTTTGGTTCGTGCTGGGTGTTTTTCAAAGCGCTGACAGCAAAACCCTTTCATCTGCTGGGAAAACAGCACATGGCCTCCCATAAAACAGCCAAGCCATGACCCTGGGAACCAAAGTGCTCCAAACTCTGCTCCCTGCAAGCCAAGGCTTCTCCTCTGCTCCCAGAATGGCTGCTGCTCCAGGAGAGTCGGAGAAGAGGCAAAGCAGCACCCAAAATTCCCTTATTGAACAGCAAAATAAACACAGGCATCACACCTGGCAAAGATCTGCTCCTGTGGGATTGGGAGATCTCAAGAGGTGACACATTCCATGAGGAATAATACCCAGAAATTAAATCCAGCACAACTCCTGCCACCCAAAGATAGGCTTGACCTGCACACATCAAGTTTTTAGCATGAAAACATCGTCCAGGAAAAACACAACAAATTAAATACTTGCCCCAAACCCCCTAAAGTTTGAAAAACTAATAACCAAATAGGAACAGGAAAAGGTTATAGCTGAGGATTAGATCTGAATGTCAAGGAAATGAAATATTCCCATTCCAGGTGGGAAAACCTGCCCAGGGAAACTGAAATCACACCCACCCAGCCCAGGGCTGAGGCAACAAGAACCACTCCCAGCTGGAACCACCAAAGAAATATTCCGCTTCACCTGGGTCAGTCTGAGCATTTTGCACCTCCCTGCAAAGAGAGGACTGAGAGATGGCAGAAGACAAAATTCCCACTTCAGCAGGAACTGAGGGGAAAAGTTTTCTCAGGAGTTTTATGCTGCAGTTTCCTTTATAAAACCCCCCCACACTGCTCTGCTCCATCCTTCCTTCTCCCTCTTTTCTCTCCCTTAGGACTTCCTTACTCTTCATCAGCTTTCCCAACGAACCGAGAGGGCTGAGGCTGGAACAGAAATGGCCCTGACTCCCCAAAAACGTGCCTGGCTAAGCAGGGCTGATCCAGCCCCAGCTCCTGGCCGGGCTCCTCCTGGCAGCGCTGACCGCCCGAACCGGGCCAGCACGAGATGGGAGATCACTCCCTCCTCAAAACAAACCGAAATCCAAATTCTGCAAGGTCTGATTCTGTTCACACTTCCAACCGAGCCCATGCTGGGGAAATCCAGCAGATTTCCATGAATTGCTCAGTTCTCAGCATGGAGAGCAGGGGAGAGGGGCCGGGGGTGCTCCGAGCGCTGGCTCCGGGTCCCGCTGAGCTGAGCTCAGTCCCCGTTTTCCTGAAGCCTGTGGGTGGTTCAGAGCCCGGGCTTGGTTGGGCTCAGGGACAAGAGGGTGCAGCTGGGAAGTTCGCATCCGGATCTCGACTCGCAAAGAGCTCAGATCCAGGGGGTTGGGTCAGATCCATGCGGAGGATTCATTTTCTGGATATCAAAAACCACCCATGGGACTCGGAAAAGCCAGGCCAGGCCTGGCACAGACGGAGTCACAGCAGTGCCCTCCCTGGAGCCTGATTTACTCCAGAGAGATCCCAATCCACGCCAGGGCAGCAGGGAAGTTGTGCTCTGTGTTCCCTGCCACGATTCCAGAGGACACAATAACAGCTGCTTGCTCCAGACCAGGCACAATTCCTAATGTGCTTCCCATCCATGGATGAGCTGTGCCAGAACTCCTCCAAATGCACTCAGAGCTACTATTTTTGTTTTGGGGGAAGATCTGCACAACTCCTCTGCTTTCACATCCAAATGGGCTTTTTTGTCCTCCTCCTCCCGTTCTCCCTGGCAGCTGCTCCTGCTCCATCTGTGCCAGGAGTGGGAGCTGTGGGAGCTGGGAATGGCAGGTGGGGGCCTGGTACCTGCTGTGCTCTGGCTGCTGCTCCAGCCAGGTTCATCCAGAGCTCCTCAGGATTCCCATCATTTCACACTCCACACAAAGGATTCTCCTTCCCAGGAGGGAGTTCCAAAAGCTTCAGGGTCAGGGTTGGAGAGTGAGGAAGGAAATGCAAGCTCAGGATGAACAGAACTGAGCGCATCCAGCAAGGCCACAGGGGTATCCAAAGGCCAGGAAAGCTGGGAAGGACCACAGGAATTTTCACCCAGCTCCCAAAGTGATCGAGAGCCACAGTGCTGTGAATCCTTGGATTCAAAGGAGAGGAGTTACTGCAGGAAAAAAGCCCAAGGCAGTGGGATTCTAAAGGATCGTAGAGGAATATATAAAGCAGGAATATTGGGAGCTCCAAAGTGAAATATTGAGGGAAAAGCCTGGAGTTTGGAAGAGCTGTGCAGCCCCTCTTACTCCAGAGATTTTTGCAAAGTTAAACTACCCAGAGCCAAGGCCAAATCCAAGCAGGGATCCCTAGGACAGGACTGGGGATCTGCAGGTTCCAGGTCCTCACAGCCCCCAGCATGACAGGAATAAAGAGAGAAGCATCACCCAAGGGAAAAGAGCAGGACCAAATTCCCTCCTCTCACTCCTCTTTAAGGAACAGCAGCTGGCGAGCCCGGCTGGCCCAGCACTGCCCGCTCTGATCCCGATCTCCCTCGACATCTCCCCCTCCTCAGATCCCATTGTCCTTCCAGCTGCACCCCAGCACAGCCCCAGGTAGGCTGAGTTCAGAGCGCACATCTGGAGCGGGGCCAGCCCAGCCCACATCTGGCTTTGCTCTGGGCTTTGTTCATGCCCGAGGCCACGGAGCATCCACCTCTCCCCGTGCCTTTATCTCCTCCCGGGATCCCTGGCTTTGAGCTGCTGTGTTTTATCCGAGGAGCTCTTTAATTACCCGGCCTTTTCCTGGGGCTGTTTCTGATTGTATCAGGTCTGGAGCAGACCCCCAGGCCCAGCTCCCAGCCTGTGACACAAACCAGAGAGAGCTCCCCACAACAGCTCCCCAAACCTTCATTACTTTTGTGTTACTGCTTTTTCTGCTTTAGAGGCCAAAACAGGGGCTCGGGGCAGAGGGATTGAACTCTTGGAATTGTCCATGGAACAGAGGCAGTCCCAGATTCCTGCCCTTGGGAAGGTTTGGGAAAACCACGGGTATCTCATCTCGAGCTCATCCCTGGTTTTTGAGCAAGGTCAATGATGGGGCTGCTCAAATTCCCTCACAGTGTGGAGAAACACTCAGATCCCAGGAAAAACCACACAGAACCTTCTGGTCTTTGTCCCATTCCTTGTTTTTACTGTTCGGTTACCACCTCCCCGTGAATATTCCAGCCTGTACAGCCCTTTTCCAGGCTGGACAGCAGGTGCAGAGTTATGGGATTTCACAGTCTGGATTTCTTTGGAAATCCTCACTGCAAAACACATCAGGCTGGAGCGTGGTGCTCCGCCTGCCTCAAGGTGTTCCCAGCAGGAAGAGCCAAGGAAAACATCAGGAGCAGCAGCCGAGCGGCGGAAGCCGGTCCCGCAAAACAATTAAAGGGACGAGCTTCCAAAGGCTTGTTAATTGGCTGCAGGCACGGGGAAGTTGGAAGGGTCGGGAGAGGCTCGGGGAGTTTAGGAGGCTGCTGAGGAGGGGATTTTGTTCCTAGGAGTTCTTAGCCTTCCCTCCTTCCCCAGGACTGGAGCTGCACGGAGCAGCCACGCGCTCCTCGGCCCAGCCGGCACCGAAACCACGCATCCAAACCATGGGATAGCGCAGGGAAAGGCAGATGCAGAGCCCCATTCGGCAGCACGGAACAATAAATCCCCCTCAGAGTTTCCAGGAACCTGGAGATTGCGGCCTGGAGCTTTTCTTTCCAACACACACGGTCAGCACGATGACATCAGCACATCCCGATACGTGCGGGCCCCATCCAGCCCGGAGCTCCACTCCACTCCCCATGAACATCCCACTCCCACTCCTCTGGACTTCCAGCGTCATCAATCTCCCTCCTCGGGGCACTTTCAGCCTTAACCTCCAGCGATGAAATCATGGATCTGGGATGTGACTCAGAGGGGCCGTGACTCACCCGCCTGAGCGCTGGAGCTGCTCCATCCCCTCATCCATGGGAGCAGCTCCATCTCCTCATTCCTGGAGCTCCATCCCCTCATCCCCAGGAGCAGCTCCATCCCCTCAAACACCTCCGTCTCCTCATCCCCAAAGCTCCATCGCCTCATCCCTGCAGCCACACAGGGTCAGTTTGAGACGTTGGCCATTGAACTATTCCAAAGTGTACCACAGATGCATCAGGAATGCTCAACTTTGGATATTCCCAAGCAGTGTTGGCAGAACATCATCATGAACACCAATCCCACACTCCCACTTTTCCCCGCCCCAGGATGAGAGGGGACGGTACCACTTCAGCAATCTGGGAACACCTGGATTTTGCTCCCATTCCCTTGCTTCTGTCACAGATGGAGGCTAAATTAGGAGGAAAATCCAACTGGAAAGGAGCTTCCAGAGCTGCCTGGGAGCACACACAGTGAGGACAGTTTGCTTTGGCAATTCCCTCTAGGGATATATAAAGATAAATAAATATATATAAAAATACACATTTTAATACCTTTGGCAAATAAAGGATCATAAAAAGAAAAGTTGGTTTGCCTTCCTGGCTGAGCCAAGAACATACTTCAGGTTAAAAAATAGACTCTGGAAAGGATGGAGCCAGAAACCAAAAAATTCCCAAACCAAATATTTTCCCTGCTCTGAAGCTGCTTCAGGAATTGCTGATGCCACAAATCCACGTCAGGGATGGAGCACGTTGCTCCTGGAAAGTGGCTGATCCACAAAACACAGGCCACACCTTCAGGGAGCCATCCTAGAGACAAATCTCTGTCCAAAATCCTGTATTTATTAATGTGCTCTCGTGCTCTGGATGGATTTCACCCGGTGTAAATCACTGGGCTGACAATGCACAAGGAGGCGAAAGAGCAACCACGTGTTCCAGGGTGGAATTGTTCTCCTTTCCCCTTTCCTTGCCTGATGTTAATCCCAAACCCAGCAGACTCTCTCCTGCCCCTCAGCTTCTCACTGACCTGAGATCCCATCGGCTCCTTGACAATTCATGTGGATTTTTCATATGGAAAAGGAAATTTTTTGCTTCAAGAGAACTCCAGGAGGCCAAAGCTCGGCCAACACAGAGCAGTCCAAGAAGGAGGGCAAGGATAGATAGGATATTGGGAAGGAATTCCTGGCTGGGAGGGTGGGGAGGCCCTGCACAGGGTGCCCCTGGGTCCCTGGAAGTGTCCAAGGCCAGGTTGGAGCAGCCTGGGATAGTGGAAGGTGTCCCTGCCCATGGCAGGGGTGGGACAGGATGAGCTTTAAGGTCCCTCCCCATCCAAATAATTCTGGAATTCCGTGGCCCAGGAAGTTTGATAATTAAATAAGGAGACAATAGAGGACTTGAAGGGTTAAAGGAAGCTATGGAAAAGTTCTGGGAAGTTTGCTTGGCACTGCCCTAATCCTGAATCCTGGCTGCAGCCATCAGAGCAAGGAAGATGAAATGACTTCAAAGGTATTTGCAGCAATTTTGTCCTGAGCTGGAAAAGCAGCAACAGGAAAAGCCAAAAAAAATTAAAAAGGTGAAAAGGGAATAAAGAAAATCTCCAAAGAGGGAAGAAAGGAGAGGATGGTGACAGGTAATGGAGGAGGGGGAGGAGGCTGAAAAAGGAAAAGCAAAGAGGGTCCTGGAAATCAGGGATAAGAGGAGCTGGACAAGGGAAGAGTCCAGAAGAAGAATCCAAGGAGAGGAAGCCCCGGCAGCATCAGGGAGCTGAGAGGGTGAGAGACCCCTTGGGAACTCTGGGGGGCTCCCAGAGCATTTCCACTGAAATCCAATAACATTTTCTGGGGAGAGAGCCAGGGGGAGCCAGGAGATGAGGGGAGCAGGGAAGAAAGAGTTTGTGTTTTATGAGTTTTCCCTTGGAAAAAGCTCCTGGAGAAAGGGCAGAGGGGCCAGAGCAGCTCCTCTGGGCAGAGTCAGACCCTGCCAGCTGCAGAGTGGGGGGCCACGCTCAAAGACACCCCAAAAACCACGTGAGAAACGCTCCAAGTTCACCTTTCCTGGGAGGGGAACTGGGAATATTTCATATTCCAGCCCCAAAACATTGAGGGGGATGGGAAACAACGGATTTTCCTCCCTTCCATGTGCAGCCAAGATGGAAAGGCAGGTGGAAAGTGGTTTACGATTGCAAGTCAGGAGACTTCTCCTCGTGCCAGCTCTCCAAATGACATCATTCCAGCAAACTGGCTGGAATTCAAGCCCAGGAATGCCCGGATCAGGCATTAGAATATTTGGGAGCGTGTTCTCCTTTGGATGGATGGGATGATTCCAGCTGCAGACCCCACCCCACCTCCACAAGGGACAGCAGGATCCCCCCATCAAATAAATTCTGGTAATGCAACAAATCCATGGTTTGGGAGGGGACTTCCCGAGGTTCCAAAGTCCAGGTTTCAGCAGAAACTGGCACCAGCCCCTCTCCAACGTGAAGTTTTCCTTCTAAATCTGCAGGAATCCCACTCACAAACTCCCAGGATTTCTGCTCTCCCTCCCTGGCAGGGTGGGACATTCCCCACTAAGGGATGAACATCTTGAACCAGACAAGAACTTCCTGAATGTCCCCAAAACTGAGTCACAGCTCCCTTTAATCTAATAAACACTTCCAGGGCTGCTGACTCCATCTCCTTCTAATTCCCAAAATCCCACAGATTTCTCACTGTTGTCCAGTGGTTTTCTCTCTTCCCTCCCTGGGGAAGGCCACCAAGAAGAGCTGGATCATTCCAGGCCTCCTGCTGCAGATCCAGCCCCTATCTAAGAGTCACCCACACAAAACCCCTCACATTCCCATATTTCTTACTGTTCTCCTCATTTCCTGGACAACAAATCCAAATGCCACCAAAAAGCTGAGAGCAGCCCTGCCTGGGGTTGTGCTGGCTGGCACATAATAAACACCCCCTGCTCCAGGGCATTTATAACTAAAATAAAATTAAATAAAAACGAAAAAAACCCCATCTCTGCAAGTCCCAACAACTCAAGTCAATAATTCTGCTGGTTTTTATTACAAAGAAAAACATTTTTAAACTGAGAGAGCCCTTTCCTTTCTGTAGGTCCAGAGATTAAATTTACGTCCCTCTTGCAACTCTTAATCCCAAGCATTAAAGCAGCAGAGGCATCCAGGATCCTCTGGAAAGCTGGGAATATTTACGAGCAGGCATTGGGCCTCTTTATATCAAGCGAGGAGTGTTGGAGGGAACGAGTGGAGAATGCACTCAAGGAGATTTACTTCCCTCCCGCCGGGAATTCAGTGTCTGGAGCAGCCACAGATCCTACCATGACATAATATTCCATAAAAGAAAAATATGGCACCGATGTTTTATTTGTACATAAAAAGCCTCGTTTTAATTAAAAGGAATAACACGGAGGGGTCTTATCAGGGGGGTTTGGCAAGAAATAAGTGATGCCTTCGGTGTTATACAACCCAAAACTACTGGAAGATTTTTTTTTTTAAGCTTCATTTTTATCTACCCCCAGACACATTTCCCAAGCAGAGTTATTGAGAGGGATTTTATCCCAGTTTGGTGGAAAGAATAGGAGGATAATCGTGTTCCCTGAGGACATTTTAATGGTGTCACCCCAGAGCAGCCCCTCAAGGTCACTGTCCCCAGTCCCTCATGGAGGGGAGCTCCATCCCAGCAGGAATTCAGCCCAACCCCTCCAAACCTTGGCACCTTTTCCGACTTTTGGCACCTTCCCTGTGCCTCCATCCAGTTTGATTCGCACCGACTGCGATTCCAAGCTAATTTCTCCTGGAGCCAAACTCAATGACTCAATCCCAGCACAGTCCAAGATATCAACTCCTGCCTGCTTTTGGGTGGAAATCTGGGATGTTTTCCCTCCTTTGGCCCAGTTCTCACCCCCAAGTGTGAAATGACCTGAGCACCTTCAAAGGCCCGGCTCGGGATGGCTCCCACTCCGCTCGGAGCCAGACTGGGTCTATTTTGGGTGAGATCCTTCCTGGAGCAAAACCAGGACACCTCTGGAGAACGAGCCAAGGTCTTGGAGGTGCCTCTGTGTCTCCATGGGCCGTGGCTGCTCATGGAGAGCATGGAGAGGAGGGAATGTGCTTCCCTGCCCTTCCCAGCCCTTCCCATTCCCAGCTCAAGCCCCACTGGCCGATTCTACAATTCCCTGCAAAGCCATCACACTTTGGTCACCCTGGATCACTTCGGCCGTGCCAGTGGCCACCATGGAATGGTCTGGGTTGGAAAATACCTCAAAGCTCATCCTGTTCCACAGGCAGGGACACCTTCCCTATCCCAGCTCGCTCCAAGCCCCAGCACCGCCTGGAAAGGTGGGAATGCCACGTGTTGCCCGTGGCTGTGCAAGGAGTAATCCCAGCTGGAAAACCCCAAAGCTGGGATCACAAAGAGGCTGAGAAGCCCCTCTGTACTCCGTGCCAAACTCCGGACAACACACCCCAATATTCCAACCGTGGAGTCAGAGCAGATCCAAGCACAGCTGAGTCACCTCCCAGTTATTTTTGCAGGACTTTCCGTGCCCTTCCTGCCCCTGGCATGGAGCTCAGCAGGGATCTGCTGCCTGATCCCATGGAGCGGGGATGGAGCTGCAGAAGCCTGGGGATGACTCACATCACACGCAGCACTCTGGGCTTCTGGATTTTATTTTTACTCCAGTGAAACATCCAGCTTGCCCTGGAGCAATCCCATTAGTCACGCTGGCTCCTGGGAATGGGCAGAGTCCGAGCGGGATCAGGAGTTAGATGTGGTTTCCTCCTTTTTGATTTGATTATTATTCATCAGGAGTGAAATTCCTGCCTGGGGACGAGCCCTGTCCTGCAGCCCTTCCATGGAATATAGGTCACCTAATTCCAGCCCTGAAGACACAAACAGCTGCTGAGAAAAATCCCTTTCAGACTTCCCGAGAAATTTTTCAGGACAGGAGGAGCACTCGCTCTGCGGCCTCACAGCCTGACTCTGCCTCGGTTTAAACCCTGAATTCTTGAGTTGAAGCACCCTTGCAGAGGAGAAATATCCATGGAAAACAGAGAGGCTCATTAGCATGGAGGGAGGAAAGCCCCAGGCAGTGATGAAGGGCTTTGGGAGGGTCCTGGGGACTTGATGCATCCATGAATTATTTGTGTTTATTGCTCTGGGATCCAGCGGGATGAACCCATCTGCTCAAACTTAGAGCTGTAACTCCAGCCCATAACTCAGAGCTAGGACAGAGCTCCAGGCGAGCACACGGAGTCCTTGGGATGCTCCGGATGACTCAGGATTCCAGCATCTCTTCAGCCAAGGGGTCTCCAAATTTCCTCCCAAACCTGGACAAAATCCTCCTCTCCACACACAGAAAAAGGGATTAAAACATTGGATAGAGCAAAAAGCAGCTGCTTTTCCAGCTTTTCAGGGAACAATGCATCCTGGAGGACAGGGCTGGGGAGTTCTGATGAAAAAGCTAAGTTAAAAGACGATAAATCCAGCTCTGAGCCACTTCCAGCCATGGGTGCTTGGAGGGATTCTCCCTCAAAAGGGCTCATTCCACACTCTGGGATCATCCCTAAAGCTCCTTCCCATTCCCTCCCACCCAGGACAATCACTGGGCATCAGGAGATAACCAACTCTACCTCCCCCTTTCCCAGCAGAGTTTGGAACTGCAAGGCCAGGACATTTCATCCCAACCCTGCGAGCTTTTTATGGAATTTGCTGGTGGAAGATTTGCCCTTGAAGGAAAACCCCATGAGAGCAGCGTTTTGTCCAAATGCCTTTCCCTGGGATGCAGGGAATGTGAGGAGCTATCACAGTTTGAGTTGGACCACGAGCACCTTCGCATTCGGGATAAAAACAGCACCTGAATCGGAGCCAGGCCTTTTCCCAAGGAGAGAGAATCCCTCAGACTTTCTCCAGCCCATCCAGATTTTATCGGGCTCGCTGCTAATCCAGCAAACAGCTCGGGAGCCACCAGGAACAGGGAGACCAAAACAGAACTCACTGTGGGAAAACAATGGCTCGCTGGAAAACCTCTGCACTCCGAGTCACTGTCTGCAGACACAACATCCCTCAGGAAGATCCCTGGCATTTCTCACTTCCAATGAATGGCCCCTTCTTGCCAGAGGGGGAGGGAAATGGGATTGGGAAAACGTGGCTATGTCTGAGGGACTGAGTGGAGCAGCATGTTGGCTGCATCTGCTCCTCAGCATCCCACTGCTCCCAACGGGAGCGTTCCCACCGCAGGGATCCATCCCTTAACCAGTTTGCTTTGGTTTTTAAGCCTGAATTCCCAATTTCCCAGTTCCAGCCAGCAGCTCTGAGTACAGACCAGTTGTCTCCAGTTCAGAGGCTTCACATGGAGGAATCATGGAATAGTTTGGGTGGGAAGGGACATTGAAGGTCTTGTTCCACCCCTGCCACGGGAAGGGACACCTTCCACCATCCCAGGCTGCTCCAAGCCCTGTCCAGCCTGGCCTTGGACACTTCCAGGGATGAGGCAGCCACAGCTGCTCTGGGAAATCCATTCCAGGGCCTCCCCACCCTCACAGGGAAGGATTTCTCCAACTCATCCCTGGAATTACAGCTCCTGCCCTGCCTCACAGCCACCCTGGGCTGCACAACACCCCAGACTAAAATACTGCCCCAGACTTCCAGGTTTTATTACATTTTCCCTATTAATTTGCTGTAAAGCCAAGACAGGTGCAATAATAAACCAGAGGACCAAACCCAGCTCGTTTTCCCTGAGCCATAATGAACCTTCAGGCTCATTCCAGAAATAATGACACTGCACAGGAAAGGTAAAAGATGGAAAACCAGGCAACAAAAAGGGATGGGAAAGATGTAAAATGAGTAAAAACAACAAAAAAAAAATCCCCAAACAACCAAGGGCTTGAGTAGATTCATTTAGTGCTGAAAACCTTATCAATAAAGCAAGAATTCCTGTGGTAAAACCCATGCAGAATTCCAGGGATTTCACCTCAGAGATGCATCCCAGGGCAGGATATTTGGGTTACAGTGCGGGACTCAGGAAGAAACGAAGGAGGAAAATGCTGTAATGAGTTCTGAGAGGAAAAGCCTGCTGGAATCGATGGGATTTAAAGCACTTCCAGAAGTCTGCCTTGTTTGCAGGTTGGACAAGAACCACAGATTTAATCAGAGCTCACTTTGTTAGAGCAGCACGGCCACAGGATTCCGAGGAAATAAAAGGGCTTTGATAAATATAAATATATAAATGTACAAAGCCCGCAGCCTGCCTCGCACAGCACCCTCACATTTGCATTTCACAGCAGAAAGGTCCTTTGATTCCACAAAACCACCCCCTGGAGCTCGGGGCAGGGCTCCAGCTGGAGCCAGAGGAAAACCATTCGGAGCAAACAAACAAACAAACCAACCCCAGCCCAACCAATGGAGCCAGCAAAGTGCCAAACCCATCCCCAAACCCATCCCTGCTCCCCCTCGCTGCCTGCTCCCTTCAGGAACGGGCTCGGAGATCCCTGGATGGGAGGAAGGAGGATGAGCCCTCCTTTTAGGAGGAATGGGTGGGATGGGGAGAGCACTGGACAGGGGAAATCTCCACAGTGAACCATCCCAAGAGCCCGGGGCTCACTCCGAGGTTCTTCCTGAGGAGTTCCAGCTCCACATGGGTGGCAGGGCTTGGAAACAAGCAGCAAACTGGGAAAGACCCTCACCTGGAAGGTCAGTGCCTCCACATTCCCTCACGGCGATGGGATCCCATGGCATTCTCCTGGAGATCTCTCCCAGATCCCTCTCCAGGCACACGGCAGTGGCACCGCTGCTCTCAGCCGCAGCTCCCACGGCAGTGTCTGGCCTCCATCCCTATTTATCCCGGCATCCCTGCTCCTGCCTCCCCACCCAGCATCCCGCTGACGTGAGCAGGGGCGATCCGGAAGCTCCGGCCCCTGGGATTGCTCCATCCTGCCCACTCATCCTCGTGGCCGCTGCCAGGAGCGGGAATCTCCAGCTACATCTGCCGGAAGATGGAGCATTCCTGGGTGGTCCTGGAGGGAGCCCCACGCTCCCGACGGCATCTCCACTCGCCCACTTCCACCCCGGCTCCCGTGGACGTCCTGAACTCTAGCACATCCATAAAATTCGTAGGGAGTCGTTAACTGTGTCATCCTGCAAACATTCCCCGGCTGTTCCGAGCTCTCCCATTCATCCCATTCCCAAAGTCTGCAAAGGAACACTTCCAGCACGGAGAGATGGGATCCACATCCCCTTCCACTGCTGGGAGGTGGTGCCAGGAGGGATGAGGAGAAGGAAAGACAAGGCTGGCACAATCGGCTGCTCCTTCCCAGCTTTCCTGAGCCTCTGGATGCTCAGTGCTGCTCCTTCCCAGCTTTCCTGAGCCTCTGGATGCTCAGTGCTGCTCCTTCCCAGCTTTCCTGAGCCTCTGGATGCTCAGCGCTGTTTGGGTAGCAGCTCCAAGTGTTGCAATCCCTCAACGCCAAATCCAAACACGGATGCCTAGGGAAGCCTGGATACCACTCATTTGTTGGGAAATGGATACTCTGGGTGTAGTTTGGATGCCTCCACACCTCGATCCTGCTTATCCTGCTCTTCCCCATCCTAAAAATCCTCACCAAGTGCATTATCCTTGGAGGCAGCAGGCACGGGAGCAGCAGGAGCACTGCCAGCCCTGGGAGCTGCACAGGGAAGATCATGGAGAGTGATTCCTCCCTTGGAATTATCGCCCAATTCCTCTCTGCCTGCCCACATTCCTTCCCCACACCTGGATGCTCACAGGCAGGAATTCCCCATCCCTGGAATTGTTCAAGGGATGGGGCTTGGAGCAACCCACAGCAGGGGGTTGGAACTGGAGGAGCTTTAAGGCCCCTTTCCATCCAATCCAGCCTGGGATTCCACGCTGGGAGCTCCCATCCCAGCCCTGCAGTTGGGTGAGCACCCAGACCGAGTGACTCCACCCCCTAAACCTAAAAAAATGAAAAGTTGGGCATTTTTTTCCTCTCTTTTTAATTTCTCCACGGATCTGTAACCACAAAGCAAACAACTGCCATCTGCAGAGCCACGTTCTTCGGGCAGGAAGGAGAGGGGGTGTGGAAAAGCTCTGGGGAGAGGGCTCAGCTGCCGAGCAGGATGTTCTGAGGAGAGACAACGGGATCAGGGCTGCTGAAAACACTGCAGGTGGGGGTTTCCTTTCTTTTTTCCTCCTTTTTCCCCCCCTTTTTTTTTGCACACACCAGTATTTGTCACAGGGCCCTGCACATCCCACGGCCCATCCTGCCAGTGGAATTCCCACCTTGGATTCTCCCTGCTGAGGGGGAAGTTGTGGGGATGCATTCAAGAGTTGGCATTTTAGGGAAAGCATTTTGGGAATGGTGAACGACATGCCCACGGTTGGAAAGAGAGTTTGGAGATGCGGATTCCACCTTCTGGCTGTAACCAGGAGAGGATTTTTCCTCCTTCCACTCCTCCCCACAGGAAGGTGGGGAAAGCCCGGCCAGCAAGAGGAGGGATCCCAAGGTTTATCCCGACTCATTCCAGCTCTGAGACCCTGCTGACAGCCCAGGAGACACCAGGAAATGCCTCATTTTCACACGTGTGAGGGAAACTCCCAGAAAAGCTGCAATCCCAGCAGCTCCATCATCATCATCATCCTAACTCTGCCTTTTCCCTACTGACTCCAATTAGGCCGAATGTTCCCCGAGCAATAAAGAGCAGGAAATTGGAATTTCAGGAGGATTTTCAGACACTTGGAATGCCCAGGTCACAAACTGACTCGTCCCTGGCGGGAGCTAAACTTTGAGAGCTCCACTAAAGGGATTTTTCCCGTTCCCCTTGAACTCCGAGTACTGGAATCCTGCGTGGTGCGCGCACGGCAGGAATTTCATTTCATTTCACTTCACACAAAGGCATTAATGACATTCCCATCCCAAGGAACCCCATCCAAACCTATATTCCAACAGGGCCAGCTGCTGGCCTCGACAATGAGCTCAGAGGAACTCCAACATCCATCTGCAGCAGCTGGAAATTTGGCAGGACGGGAGGGGAACATCTGAGTGGTGCGGACACCGTATGGATGTGCTGGAGCCGAGCGGGACGAGGGCAGGGTCCTGCTCCAAATGTCACCTCCAACCCCCCCTGGGGCAGCGATTTGGTGTCACACAGGCCTGATGATCCTAAAATCCTCCACCACAATAGTTAAGGAAGGAGTGGCAGCCCAGTCCTGCCAGCTCCATCTCTGTTCCCTCTCAGTGTCACCACCAGCCTTCGCTCCAGCGGCTCCGGATTGCTCTGGAAAAGTTTAACCTCCCCACGATTTCCAGATTCCGGCCAAATGCAAAGAGATCAAAGTCCAGGCTCTTTTTATGACCTCACCTCCACAGAACCGTGGAATGGTTTGGGTTGGAAAGGGAGCAAAGCTCAGCTCATTCCGACCCCCTGCCAGGAGCAGGGACACCTTCCACCGTTCAATTCTTCACTTAAATCACCACAACTCATTCAAAAAATATTGAATTATCCTTATAAAAAAAAGCTCCTCACGCACAAAGATGTCTGGCACAGAGGAAAATGTGTTTTCCAATGAATCCAGTGGAAAAACCTCTCACTCAAAGCCAATCTGAGAGGATCTGTGAAAGTGACAGGACAAAGACTTACAGGGAACACTGATTTATGTCACTCAGTGATTGATTAATTGTATTATTTGATACCCAGCACATTTCCATTATCTAGGATTCCCAATAATCCTCCCGCCGCTAAGTTCAGAAATTCCCATTTTCCTTACAAAGGTTCCCTCTGGATCCCAAAAGAGACATTTGGAGGCTTCATTCACCACCTGATTAAACCAAAGCAGAGCACAAAGCACAGAGTAACTTTTCTCCTTAATTCTCCCTGTTCCACGCTGGAAACCCTTCCCTTAAAATCTATTTGTAGGGATTCTGGAATAACAGGAGGAAAGGGAGAGATTCTGGGCTATTTTTAAGCAGAAGTTTGGGACATTTTGGGTGTCACCACCACAAAGGTGATCAGACCATCACAGCCCTCACACGCCTGGGCTTGCACTGCCAACCCCTTTTCCAGCACATCTGGCCAGATGTTCTCCCTCTCTGCTCCAGGCAGCAGGCACAGATGGAATTCTACACTGGATCCACATTTAGATCATGACAAAAAGGAGCTAAAAAGTCGGAGTGGCCAATGCCTGCCAGGCTTTGAGCCTCTCCATGCCCAGCCCTGCAGCCCAGCACCAACCTGGGCACTGCCCTGGGTTTTCTCCACAGAATTTGTGGGAAAAATCCCATTCCTGTGCCCAGGAATAGGTTTTGGAGACGCCATGACCCCAGTTTGATTAAAAACACACAGACCTAAGAGCCATTTGTTCACATGCTGAGCTCTTCCCACCTTTTCTGGGTTGTTATCCTTCGGAAATATTTGGGAGCTCAGCATAAATGGATCAGCTGGAAGGAGAACAGCAGCTCCCTCTCCCTGCTTGGTTCTCTTGCAAAATTTATTCCTGCTCAAAACTCCACATTTTTCTTTGGACACAGCTCCTTGGGATGAGCAGGGAGTTCAGGAGAGGGACCCACGCCCTGAAAAATCTTTCATGGCCAACATTTCAACTCCAGGCATTTTTTGGAGGTGAGAAAACCCCGCTGAACTTGGGAGCTTGGAAACTTCTCCCCCTCTCCAGGAATCCAGGAAAAGAGGTTTCCTGGGGAAGCTTTATCCAGGCTGGAACCCAAAGAGGCTGCACAGGTTTGGGATGGAGGTGTCCGGAATATCAACAGCAATCCAGCCTGTGGCATTCCCAGTTTTATGGGAGCACAGCCAAGGCCTGGGGGCTGTGCTGAGACCCGAGGGGTATCCAAGAGTTTTGGGGATGTGCTCCAGAGCTCTGGGTTTCCTGGAGGATGATCCAGCTCCCTTTGAACCTGTCAGTCCCGATCCATGCGCTCCCAACTGCACAGGGCTGAGCAGCACAAAGATTTCCCAGAGAAAAGCCGGAGCCGTGGCTGTGCCAGGGATTTGGGAAAAGCACAGGCAAGTGCAGCACAATTCATCCAGGGAAAAAAAGCGGCTCATGGATCCTGTGGGCAAATCCCACCGTGACCACACGCGCTGGAAATGTGAATTATTGGGGAAAAGGTCCCATTACAAACCACGGAGGTCTGACGGGAATTACAGGAGCAGACATTTTACAGCCTTCCTGGAGCTCAGAATTCCAGGTGGGAAGAGATCTCAGGAAAGTCTGGAAGAAAAAGAGATTCTAGTGCAGCCCATAAATAGCCCTGGCCCAGAGCAGGAGGTGCTGAGGCTGGCACAGCTTCAGGGCCCTATGGAAAGGAACCAGATCTCTCTTCCAGGATCCAATCATTCCTGGTGGGAATTTGCTCCATAAGACAAAACCTGAGCCTGCTCCAAATTTAGGCAGCTCAGGCAAAAACTTTGGATTATTCATTGAGGGGTGATGGGGAGAAAATAAATCAAAATTCCCAATGAACAACATCCAGCTCCAAGTGAAGGGAAGACTGAAGGAATGAAGGAATAATGGGAATTTTTCCCAGACTTGATAACATTTTAGTAGAAAGATTTATGGTCATCCTCAGGAGGAGCAAACAGTTTTAAACGGAGAATATTCCATTGAAAAACTGGTTTGTTTTTCTTGTCAAAATTAATTAAAGGTTCACAGGAGGAATTTCCCTGCTCCCTTTCTTCCCAGAATTATACAGTTAAAATTTAGTAATTTACATTTCTGGCACGAAAATGAGAAATTCCCCCTTTCCCAATAATATTTTGGATAGACACCACTCCACATCAGCTTCCTCAAGTGCACTGCTATTCCCTCCAGAGAGAATCATGGAATGGTTTGGATGGGAAGGGGCCTTAAGGATCATCCCATCCCATCCCATGGACACCTTCCACTATCCCAGGTTGCTTCAAGATCCATCCCATTCCACCCAACTTCCAGGACTGGGGCAGCCACAACTCCTCTGTCACTGTGAAGCCATTCCACCTTTTTTTTCCCCTAAAATACAGGAAGTTTCCAAGGAAAATAATTCCTTTTTCCATCTCATTGCACCCCTCATCCCATGCCCAGCCAGCAGCATGGAATATCTGGCTCCCAAGAACCCAGGATTCAGCTGGGATCTTCCCATAAGGATTTTTTTTTTCTGCTCAGAGGATGCATTCAGGGTTATTAAAACCCTAAACATGATTTGGAAAAGGTCCTGTTTCTAATCAAAGATAGGGAATAGAGAGGATGCGACTGGAAAAGGATGGAGCTGAAGCCAGAGGGAAAGAAAAGCTGGAGAAGTGACAGGGAGGCTCTTCTAGGGCTTTCCAAGCTGGTTTCATCCTTTGCCCATTCTGAAAAAGGACAGGGGTTCTGTGTAAAGAGAGAGACAGAAAAACAAAAGGAAAAGGGAAAGGTTTGCTCCTGTCAAGTGGGATTAAATCCCTGCAGGGCGGGATGATGTCATCCCACCTCCTGCTTTCCATCAGCCGGACATGTGGAGCGCAGATCAGCGGGTCCAGGGGAAAACCCAGAGCAGCCCCAGATCCCAGATGGGTTGAAGAACGGAAAAAAGCCAGTTTCCAACTCCAAAGTATCCCTTGGATCTTCCATGTGAGGATGGGGAGGCCCTGGAATGGATTTCCCAGAGAAGCTGTGGCTGCCCCTGGATCCCTGGAAGTGTCCAAGGCCAGGCTGCACAGGGCTCGGAGCAGCCTGGGAGAGAGGAAGGTGTTGGGATTGGAACTGGATGATCTTACAGGTCCCTTCCCACCCAAACCATTCCAGGATTCCATGATCTTTGTGCTTCCAGGTACCCAGCCCTCGTGGGGATGAATCATCAGTTCCATCTTTGCCAGGGAAGGAACTGTGCCAAAGGAGAGCTCAGATCCGAAGTCAAAATCTGAACTAATCCTGCAGGCTTCCCGATGGCTCATCCCACAGAAGGAATTCTTCTGGAGCTGGATCCCTGCTCTGGATCCAACACTTCCTTAAGGAAATGTTTCTTCCTCCTCTCCCCTTTTCCCGGACTACGGCTGCTCCAGATGGTTTGGAGGCTGGAATAAGGTGCTGGAATCCTTGTGGGAATCCACCACATGGAATTTCTTGATTGTTAAATTCCCTGGAGCCTGGGTCAGGAATATCCATCTTCCCATTAATCTGAGGAGACGGGAGCATTCAAATCCCCCGTCCTGAGGCAGGAATCAGCTCAGGGCAGGATCCCTGTGGAAGGTGACTCAGCAGAGCAGGAATCTGGGGTTTTTCCAGGGAGCTGGGAATGGCATTTGGAGCTAATGGTCCAACCCCAACCCACATCAGAACATCCATAGATGTTTGGCAGGTGCCCATCCCAGGAAAGGGTCACCAATGCTGGCATCCCTCCCCAGCCATTCCTGAGGGATCCCAGGAGCTGCAAGACCACCCGAGGGAATGGGAATTTCTCCAGGAATCCAGCTTAGAGGGGACACCTCCAGAAGGCTCCTCAGGCATCTGCCACCTCCTCTCCCTGCCACGCTCCGAGGGAGCCCCATGGAACCCCAGGTGGGGCTGGGTGCAGCTGCCCAGCACATCTGGGAGCCCAAGCAGCAGGAGAACAGCTGCAAACAGCTGGATCAGGATAGAAATGCCACCCTGGAGCGCTCCGGGGGCTGGATGTGCAGAGTGCAAACACAACCCCAAATGGTTCTGCTCGCTCCAGTTCCCAGACAAAACACGGCTGATCCCGACAAACCCGAAGCAGAGGCTGCTCCTTCCTGAGAAACACAACCAGGGACAGTCCAGCTCCCTGGGGGCTCTTCCCAATGAAATCCAGGTGGTTTTTCCCAGAGGAGCTGAGGGAAATCCAACCTCAAAGAGCAGGAGAGATCTCCTGCGTCCCCAAACACATGGCAGCAGAGATGCCAACTGGCAGGGAACTGGGAGGGAACAGAGTATTCCTAAGAAACCTCCTCATTTTCCTCATCCAAAGGAGCCAGGAGGAGAGAGGGGAGCTCAAACCCTAAATCAGGGGGAGAGGGAAAGAAAACTCTGGGATTCCAGAAGGAGAATTTTTCCTGTGACCACATAGTAAAAAGGAAAATAAAAATAGCAACAGGGAAAGCAAACTTCTGTTCCCGCAGTCCTTCCGTAGTTTAACCATTTGCTCAGGAATATCCCTACAAAACGCACCAAATTGGAAGTTTATGTCAACCCCTAAGGAATGTGGGTCCTCAGTGGATGCTCCCAGTTGGCTCAGCTGAAGCTTTCACAAGGATTTTGGGGATCTCACAGCTGCTGAGGCCAAAAACAAGGACAAAAAAGAGAGGATGAGATGGCAAGGACAGCCAAGGTGCCATAAAAGCTCAAAATTCCAGCAAACCCTCGAGGAGAAAAGGAAAATGCAACAGAGTGCTCTGCTGTTATCACAGGAAAGAGAGAACAGGCACTGAGATATACCGGAAATCCATAAAACTTCAGGAAAATCAGTTTTTTTTTATCCTCTATGGAAAGAAAAAGCCACCCTGAGCCTTGGGATGCTTTAGGATAAAGCCACGGCCCTTCCAGGATTGATGGAAATCCCATTTACTAATTATTGTTTGCAAGGCTCAGGAGGAATCAGCTGGAGCTGCAGCACCCGAGGGGGAAAATGAACTCCCAGAGGCTCCCAGAAGGTCCTGGAGAAGGGAATGAGGGAATAAGTGCCACATCTCCAGCTGAAATCTTTGGGAGGACTCACCTGGAGGACACCAGGGAGAAGGGACAGGCAGATTTTTCCAAACCCCCCAGGAATCCAAACCTGCAGCTTTTTGGGATAAATGCCCTGGGCACAAGAGGTGGAGGCAGCCAAAGCCAGGGCTGGCTCTCAGGTTTAGATCCCAAACAGCCTCGAGGTTTGGGGTTTGTCAGCATTCCCCATCCCCACTCCTGCACTGGGATTCAGCACTGGGAAGAGGTCTCACATCTACGGAAAGCTCCAGTTTTCCCCTCAGGAGGAGGAGAGCTGAATCCAGGGAATGTTTTCTGCAGAGCCCCATCTCACACGGGGACACTGCTCCGACCCCACAGCACGGCCAGGCAGCTCCAAACAGCTTCCACTGGGGCAGCAGCTGCTCTGGGATCGAGCTGGAAAACAGCCTCAGCTCCAGGGAAAACAGTTCCACTGAAGCAAGAGAGCTCCAGAGCATTCCCAGGGGAGCCTGGTCCTCATCCCGAGCTCGGCCTGGGATTTGCTGAGGAAGCTGCTGTAGGAAAGGGGGGTTTCACCCAAAAGCTCCAGGAATCCTTTCTGCAGGAACACAGGCCCTTGCAGACAGATTTCCATGGAGAAATTCCCCTTGGCTTCTCAGCCACGCTCAGGACTTCCCTTGATCTGCAATCCCCCCAATCCATTCACTTCCACCTGCAAACCTCTGCTTCCCACATTGCTCCAACCATCCCAGCACAGCCACAAGGTTCTGATATTCCCCAAAAATCGAACATTTGCTGGGTGTCAGGAACACCGAGACTGGAATTTACAGACACCAGACAGGAGCCTTGCCTCGCCACAAGGATGGGACCTTCCTGCAGCTGCAGGGATACCAGAACTGGAAGAAAAATCCTGAAAAATCATGGTGTTGGATACCCTGAGCCAGAATCTGGGATTCTGCCTCCTCTTCCTCTCCTTCACCTCGTTTGCCCTTCCCTCTGGTTCTTGTTCTGCCTGGGCACCACAGTGGGAATGACAGATCCCAGCCCCGGCCTGCAGGCATTTCCTTGATAGCACTAAATGAGACTTTTAATAACACAGAGCTCATCCAAGAACCTCCAGAGGAAGCTTTCTCCCCTCCATCTCCTGAGCAGTTTTCCCCCTCCATCTCCCAAGCCCTTTTCCCTCCAGTATCCAACTGGTGCAGCCCTGGAGCTCCCTGGAAGCCTCACACCAAGATGCACAGTTCAGGATGAAAGTTTCTTCTCAAGCTTCCAAAGCTCACATGAAAATCCCTTTTTTGGCTAAAAACCCTTTGAGCTCGTTCTTAGCTCCTGGGGGACTCAGATAAGTGGAAAACCTGGAGGAAGTTGGACAAGGTTGCACCAGGAGCAGATGAAAACCAGAACCAGCTCCCCAGACTCCCCGCTCCCAAAAACTTGGGAATTAAATGGACTTCCCAATGCCCCTGCACTCCACACATTTGCACCTTGTTTTGCTCATCTCTAATTCCATGGGCTCCCTTTGGCTGGAGTTTACCTCCTCCCTGACAAAATCAGGTACAACATCTGTCCTCTTCCCACTTTTTAAAAGCTTTTCCTGCCAGATTCCAGCAGTTATTGGGGTAGTTCTGACCATGGCTGAATCCTGATTTCTGCATCCATGAGAATGGGGAAATACCCAGGGCATGATCCCTCTTTATCCTACACCTGCTCACATGCCACAGCCCTGGGCCACCTTCCCATGAGGAATTCACAGGGCACATGCACAACCCTGGTGTTATGGAATAATCCCCTGGATTTCACAGTGCGGAATCAGCCCCTGGGAATTCCTGGCTCCAGGGATCTTGCTCTGACACGAGATCCTCTGCGAGCCCAGCGCTCGGTGCTCCCGAACAAGTCCATCTTCCCTCTCTCCTGTTCCCTGGAATATCCAGCTGCTTGTCCTGGCTCTCCCTGCACCACCTTTCCTGCTCCGAGTCCCGTCCCAGCCAGCAGCATTCCCTCACTCCATGGATCCCAGCACAGGACATCAGCACCAGGAACGGCCTGCAAAGGTCAGCGCAGTCATTTGATGTTCTCAAAACGTCTGGATTCCTTTGGGATTTCCCTTGTTCCAACAAAAAAAAGCACGGATGGAATGAAGGAAGGGGGGCAGCCGGCCTCAACTCCAGGTGCAGCCCACCCCAAACCCTTCCCAGACAGCTGAGCTCCCCTTTGGGCATCTGCTAAAATCCCGAAAAAGCTCAGGAGCCATCAGGTGGTCACGAGACGTGGAGCTGCTGTCAGGAAATTTCTCCACCGTGGTTTGAGGTTCTGCCTTCCAGCCTGATTTTCCTCAAGCTCCCTTTTCTTTCCTTGAAAATAATCCCCTCGCTCGGATTCTTGCGGTGCAAAGCTTCCAGTAAGTTCCAGCCTGGAATCCAGGCGGGAGGACGGATTATCCGCCTGCAGTAGGACACCTCACTCCGAGCAGCCTAATAACATAAAAATGATATATTTGAAGAGCTGCTCCCTCAATAATACCTTTAAATGGGCTCCATTTATTTCAGCGTTATAAATAAAAGTGCTGGCACACGTGGAAGTTTCTTTTGGAAAAGGGGAACAATAAGCTCTCCAAGCTCCTTCAGCCTCTCCGAGCTCTGGTTGCCAACCTCAGAGCTGCGACTCCAAGTGACTTTAATAAGCAAAATATTCCATTTTCCGTGTATTGCTGCTCTTCAGAGCGGATCCAGGTCTGGGCAGCGACGAGGAGAAGCTGCGGATTTCTGCAGAGCAAAACCAAAACTCATCCAAAGCTCATCGGAGCCTGTTCCAGGGGCTGTGACCATCACCTGGACATTGGCTCCATCCTTCTCCAGGAAAAGAGGATCAGCTCCATGCTCATCTCCAGCAGCTTCCAGGTGCCTCCTGCTGCTGGAGCTTTGGTCCTTCTTACACTGTGCAAGAAGCCAAAGGATTATTCCAAGCTCCAAGCCGCCAAAGTCTGGAAAACTGCAAATCCAGACCCAAACCTTGGTGCTTTGAGCTCATCTTTTCATGGGAAAAGTTGGAATAGCCCTGAAAAGATCCTTATCAGTGGTGTTTTCCAGAGTTCCGTGAACGCTTTCTCTGCTTTTTGTTTTTAATAACTCCCACATCAATTGGAAGCTCCGGGGGATTTTTCCACATGTTCCGACACATTGCCTCCATCCCCTTGGATGCGGGGCTGTTCCTGGAGGGATGGATTGTGTGGTACTGACAGCTCTGAGCACCACATTCTGCAGGAAAGAAGAGCTAAAAGCCTTTTCCTGGGTAAAAAAAAAAAAAAAAAGGGAATTTGAAGAGTTGGAGCTTCTCCAAGGGGTGATGAGGCAGCACCAGCAGCACCTGTGGGCACAGAGGGCTGAGAACACAAAAACCTGTTTAAACCATGATCCCAAAACTCCTGGAAGCAGGTTGGCCCTCTGGATAAATGGTTGTGCTGCTTCCAATGACTTCATCCAGAAGAAGGGTGGCCATTGGGCTTGGGGGACTGGATTCTCTCCAATATTCCCTGGCTCAATCCCCTCCCCAAGCCCCATTATCTCCAGTCGTGCTCGGAGCTCATCCCGCCGCTCCGGAGATTCCCCAGGCACCGCCTTCCATCTGATGGGTTTTTCCTTTGCCAGAAAAACACTGCACAGCGCTGACCTCCCCGTTCTGGCACCGCCGCTTCCCATGGAACGCGCGGCTGCTTTCGCATCCAACTGGGATAACTGAGGGTGTTTGTGTTGTAACTCCGATACAGCTGCGGGGCCGGGGAGCCCGGGATGGAGCAGCCCTGGATTGATTGGCCTGGTCCGGTGCTCCCCAGGACGGGGATGGCCAGCGGAGCAGCTGAAGGGTGGGTGTGGAGCTCCACCAAGGGCTCCCCACCCCATCCATTTCTCCTTTCCCCGAGGATCCCGCGTTGTTCCAGAAGGGTGTGGCGGCATTACGCCATGGAACCGGGACTTCGTAAAACGCGGGAGAGCCGCGCTCAGCCTCGCAGAGCTCCGGGACTGATCCCAGGGAGGGCCAGGGGAAGGTGTCCTGGGATGGAGCTCTTCCAGCCTGTGTCCTCCAACGTCACCCCAACACCCCTGTCCAGGTGGGTCTGCCCACACCACACCTTCCAGTGCCTTCTCCAGCCAGGATGGGCTCCCAAAGGAGCAGCTGGATCCCAAGGTCCTGGATGCTGGGATATAGAGCACACCCAGCACTGAAGGAACCATGGAATGGTTTGGGAAGGGACCTTAAAGTTCATCCCATTTCACCCCTGCCATAGGCAGGGACACCTTCCACTATCCCAGGGTGCTCCAAGCCCCATCGAGCCTGGCCTTGGACACTTCCAGGGATCCAGGGGCAGCCCCAGCTTCTCTGGGCACCCTGTGCCAGGGCCTCCCCACCCTCACAGGGAAGGATTTCTCCCCAAAATCCCAAACGTTCCATTTCACTTCATACCCCAACTGTGTGCTTGCACTCATTAAGAGTTGTGCACATCCTTTTAATTAAGACTGGAATTAATTTAGCACATCCTTGGAACATCCCAAATCCCTCCTGTAACACTTCATTCTGAACATACACCTCAACTCTCTAAAGAGTTTCTCCTCATTTTTAGGCCCTTTTTCCCTCACAGCCACACAGGGAGAGCAGCAGATTCCGCTTCCCACTGCGGGCGAGTTACAGCTGCTCCATCGGAGCCAGCCCTCCCTGCAAATACATCCTGATCCTATCAATCCTTGCTAAACTCCTGGAATGGCTCTTGTTTATAAAGGCAAGACCTACAGCAGGACACTCAAAATATTTCATATCAGGCTATGCTACAGTGCCTTCCTGACTGGCACGTCCAGGAACCCTTGGAATTGATCCGGCTGGGATCAGAGCTTCCAAGCCCTCGCCCGTTGATGGGAATTCATGTGTAAAGCCAGTAGTGATAAGAGAAGGAAGTCAGGATGGTGAAAAGATGAGATCCTCATGAAAGCCACTGGCGTTGTCCAGACACAAGAAAACCTCCCAGTGGGAGCCGTGTCCTGTTTCAGACCCAGCTGGATTTAACACTTCCCTGGAATCTCCTTGCACAAGCCCTGAGGTTTCCAGCAGAACAACCATTAACATCAAAGCTTAACCCTGAGTGGCCTGAAAAAAACACAAACATCACCAAAGTCTGCTCTTCATCCTTCCCCGTGGGCAGAAATGGATATACCTGGATCAAGCAAGCATCTTCCCAGACAAAAATGCAAGGAAATGGATTCATTCTCATCTTTACAGGGATCCTGAGGAATTTTAAGGGTCAAACTTGTGCCAACCCCGTTAAACAGGAAGTGCCAAAGCGACAGAGCAAACCTCAGATAATCTAAGTTCATATCTGAGTTTTCCAGAGGATTTTCCTGCTGTTCTCATTTCCTGGGTGCCAAGAAGAAAGGAGGAACAGCTCCCACCCCGAGGATGGGGAACATCCCAAACAGAGCCCTCACCTCAGTCCTCTGCTGCTCCTGTAACCCAAACAGCTCTTCCCTCCAACCTCCCCAGGAACTGCAGATCCACGTCAGGCTCAGAGGACAAAACGTTGCTCAGCCTCATAAAGCACAAGGTTAATCCTTGAGGCAAAACCTGGCCTTAGTTTAACTCGGCTTTGCATAAACCAAAACTTCAGCGGAAAAATCCTCGAGTAGTGAATTAACAGAGATGTGGGACAAACTCCCACATATTCCAGTTTTTTCTTACTGGGAATCTCGGGTTCTGTTGAAAGGCTCAAAGTTGAGTGTGAGGGAACTGGAGAGAGTTCACTCAGCACATCTCCTTTGGAATGGGACCAGTGGGTGCCAGGAACTGGCCAGAGTGGGGAACAGAAAGGTTTGCAGGAGGTTCCTTTTCTCTTTAGAGCAGGAAAGTGCCCGAGGTCAGGGCTGGAGGATTCCTGGTGGGGGCCCTGGCTCATGATGGGATCAAGGAAGGCAAAAACAAACTGGGCTAAACCTGGTGACAAAGTGAGGGAAAAAACCACAAACTGGGCTAAACCTCGTTAAAAAGGTAATGAAAAAAGCACAAACTGGGCTAAACCTGATTACAAAAGTGAGGTGAAAAGCACAAACTGAGCTAAACCTGGGGACAAAAGTGAGGGAAAAGAGCACAAACTGGGCTAAACCTCATCACAAAAGTGAGGGGAAAAAAATCACAAACTGGGCTAAACCTCATTACAAAAGTGAGGCAAATATAAAACAACTGAGGCACCATAATTCAACAGTGATGTTACAGGGAAACATAAAAAATAATCCCAGTAGTGATGTCTGAGAGCCAAACTTGATGAATTTATGAACAGTGCAACAGGTTGGAAGCACTGCCTTCACCAGAGACCAGCCCCAGACTTCGAGGGGAGGTGAAACCCCCCCAGAATTTGCCCCAGCTGGAGGAGCAGCACCCCAGGGCCCCATCCCTGGCTCGGCAGAGCAGCACGATAAGGGAAGATCTGCTCACGTGCAGAGCTCTGAGCAACCTCAGACTTGGCTAAACCTCATCCCCTAAACACACTCCAGACCTGGATGGCTCAAAGGGACACAGCCTTGCCTGAAAGCTCCAGACCTCCAGGAAATCAATGGAAAATTTTATAGCTCACACGCAAGCAGGGTCAAGGGCAGAGCGTGCACGGAGCGTGTCGAGATGTACGTTCAGGAAAACAAATGTGTGCATTCAGCTTGGAAGGGGCTGGTTCATCCCTGAGGGAATCATCTCCTCCACCCCATCCCACGGTAGGGAGGGAATTGGGGGGATTGTTATCATCCACGTGTGGGCCAGGAAAACCCAAGTCATCCATTCGCCTTTTCCAACACCTTTCCACCCATGCTGGAGGCGAAGCCGTGCGTGAATCCAGCCCGGGATCCATCCCTCCTCACAGGGAAGGGGAGAGGGAGAAGATGAGTGCCTCAGGAATGTGCAGCCTGCTCTGCCATCTGCTCCTGGCACGGGGCCCGCTGTGTCCTGGCCATCACACAGGGCTTGTGGAAAAGGCACGGTCCGGTGCCAACCCTCCCTGGTTGGAGGTTCTCAGGGCTATATTTAGGATTTTTGGGAAGGAGCAGGGTGTTATTGGTTGTTACCAGGACAAAAACATGTGATTCAATCGGCAACAGCTCGGTTCCACCGGGCCACAGCATCATGTGAGTCCTGGTAACGGCCATGTCTGCCAACTTCCCAAGACTTTTGGATTATTTTTCCTATTTATTGCTCACTCCTCAACATGTTGAACAAAGACAGGGACTTGCTGCACGCTGCAATCTGGACCCACCGTGTCCCGTCCAGATCAGAGCAAAACAGCTCAGGATTGGGAAATACACAGCGTGATTTAACCCATAAATCCAGGATTTCACTGGCACAGCTGCTCTTCTGGAACATCACGCCAGACATCAATGAGGAAAGGCTTTGCTGGCACTGCAAGAGCCCATCATGTGGCTCAGCTAATTAAAAACTGACCTCGGCCATCATCATTAAATGTTGTAATCACAAGCCTGCAAGTGATTAGATGGAGAAACAACACCCCCCTTCCTCGTTCCCAGGGATCAGCAGCTGACTAAGCCCAACTCAAGGCCCTCAATCCTTTTTACAAACAGCAGAGCTCAGCTTTTGTCAGGGATGAGGACACCCAGGAATTTTGACCAGCCAGCATTTCCCTCTTGCTCCTCAACCAGATTTTTGCCAGGTGTGGAGTCGTCGGCATCGACTCCAACCCCTCTGCTTCCCTATCCCACCAAGAGCTGGATGGCAGCCAGAGAATTCAGCCTGACACATCTCAAGCACTGCTGGAAAGGTGATTTAGGTGCACATGATACCATCAGCTACCAGAGGATGAATTCCAGCCCTGGTACTCAATCCTTGACAGGTACATGAAGACAGAGAAATTGATTTTCAATTCTCCAGGAACTCTGCGCTCCCTCTCAGGTTAATCTTGGGACGTTGTACACTCAGCAGAACGGGAAAAGTTAATTAAGGGCAGATGAAAGATGATGGAAGCACAGAATGGATAAGAGGGGATGGGTAAGAGGCAGGATGTTGCTCGGAGCGTGGAGAGGGGAGGTTGCATTGAGAGCCCACAGGGTTCTTCATTCCCTAAAGCCCCAAAACTCTGGATCACAGAAGAAATGACAAAGGTAATTTCCCTGAAATTACCTGGATATACCAGAGGTACCACCAGACCTCCTGGAAAGGATCTTCACCTGTGCACCGCCAGCATCTCTGCCTCTGCCACCACATGGAGAGGAAGAAACTCCCCCAAATTACACCAGTAAACAAAAAACCCAAACCATTTCTGCTCGGTTATAAATCCCTGTGTTCATCTTGAGTCATTGGAATCATTGATGTTGGAAAAGACCTCTCAGAACATCAAATCCAACCATTAACCCAGCAACACCACGTTCACCACTAAAACATATTCCCACTCCAATTACCTCGGGATTTCTACTCTTGGATGTTGTTTAGTTGGGATTTTTGTTGGGGTTTTGTTTTTGTGCTGTTGTTCAGGAGTTGTTTGGAGTTTTATTTTTGGAGGTTTTTTTCGGTTTTGAAGAGTTTTTCAATCTCATTTAACTCTCTTCTCAGTGGCAACCTGTGGAACTCATGATCCCAGCCTGATTCTGCAACACCCCCAACGTCTGACAACACAGTCTGGTGATTTTCCTGTTCAAGCACCTCTTTTGTTGTGTATTCTCAGAAGGAACATTGATATCATTGCCTCTCCTTCCAACCACTTTCAAAATCCACTATGGGCAAAACACCTCCAAACCATGCAACTGCTCCCCCTTTTCATTGCTCCTGCCCCTGAATTCCTGATTTTTCTGCCTCCTTGGTGGGAGGATTTTACTCCAATGAGAGGCAGCATTTGAGGCACAGGCACTGAGCCCATTTATATAATACAAGATATTTTCCATGTGTTTTGTCGGGCTCTTCACACTTCTGTTTGCTTTTTTTCCACCACTGCTGCGTGTGGTGCCAAAGGCTACATTGAGCAACCACTGAGGGCTTTAAGCACTTCTTCTCCATTAATATAATAAACTTAGAACAGGAAAAAAAACAGAGAAGCAGCTCCTTGGCATTTGGCAGGGAAGAATTCAGCTCCCAGCAGCTTCTCCCAGCTCCCAGTGCCGCGTCCCAGGTGACAAGGAGCCAACACCAAAACCAGGTGGCCCAAGGGCTCCTGGAAGGATCTTCCAGTCTGCTGGTCCATGGATGAAGCAAGACCAAGGAGGAAGCACCTGTAGTGCACTTATCCGGGATTTTCTGGGTGTAGGAAGGGTTTAAACACCATGGGAAGGGGACTCAGTACACTGACCCAGGCCTGGCCCAGGCCCCAAAAGGTGACCCAGGCCTGGCCCAGGCCCCAAAAGGTGACATTTTCCCAGCCCTTCCAGCACCCAAATGGATGCACAGAATAAAACCAGCCCCAAAGGCAAAGTTTCCTGGAGAATATTTTTCCTGAGGTATCCAGGCTGCAGTCCAGGATGCTGCTCCACAGGGTTAGTCCCATGCCTTAGCTTAGGAATGTGCTGAGCTCTGCTGCTGAACCCAGACCTGTTGGATCCACCTTGGGTCACAAGCAGGAAATCAGGGATATGGGAAGAACCAGGACCCAACCTCCCAGCTGTGCTGGGCTTTTGTCATCACTTCCCACTCTCAAACCTCCTCACGTGTGGGGTCACACAGGAACCACATGGACACACCCAGCAGGATTCCCGCGGGAGATCCAACATGCAGAACTGATTTTGTTAAACACTTTAGAAGCTCTGGAAGTGCTATTAATTCCCACTTTATTTCTAGGTCACTAGATATTCTGAGTGGGAAGGGATCCGTAGGATCATCAAGTCCAACTCTTAAGTGAGGCCCATGCAGAGATTGAATTACGACCTCGGTGTTATCAGCACCACACTGACCAACACAGCTGATCTCACTAAAGAATTCCAAGGTTATCCCTTGATTATTCCAAGATTCCCTGGTGTTCAGTGCTCCACAGGCTGAGCCTCACAGACCCAAAGAGCATCACAGGCAACCTTGAACTTGGCACAAGATGAGACTCGGTCCATCAAAAGAGACACAAAAATCAAGATTTATCCGTCCTTTTCACACTCCCTCAGCCTCTAACATCACCAAATATCCTGGTTCAACAACATTCCATAAAGCTTTTCCCTACAAACCCCAGAGCAATCACCCAGTCCATGCTCTCAGAGCAACTTCCAGAAGATCCTGGAGTGGTTTGGGTTGGAAAGGACCTTAAACCTCCCCTCATTCCAACTCCCTGCTGAGGCTGAGCTTCCACAGACCAAGTTGGTCAAATCCATGGAAATAAACATCACTGAAAGCTCCCGATCCACACAGGAATAATTTCTTTTGGGAAAAACCAACCAACAAATGTCCAGCCCTCCAACAACCAGGCTGTGAATGAGAATTTATAAATTTAACACAAATCCCTGATAAACTTGGGAGAAATTTAGGCCCTGGAGGCTCCTATTAACCAGCACTAAACCCTACTCCTGTTAAAGGGGAAAATCCTCCATTCCAGGCTGTTTCCAGTTGTTCCTGGCACAAGGCAACATCCCTTATTTTTAAGACCCCACCCCAGGTTTGTGATTTTCTATAAATCAATTATGGACCTACACAAGGTTAAAGGAAACACCCCCAGAGCCCACATGGAACAAAAAGCAGGGAAGAGGCCTCCAGACTGGCATTTTCCCTGGGTAATGCCATGTTCTTCCAGCTCTGATACACAAAACAAGTGTGCAGAGAGACTTTTATCTTTGGGAAAAAATAATAACAGCTTTGCTTTCTGATAACATCAAAAAAACCCCCAGAATGGGGAAAAACTTTAGGAAAAAAGTAAATACTATAAAATCTTGGAAAATAATTAATAGATTTTTCTGTGCTTTCATAAGAACATTCACTTGGGTAACCATAAAAAGCGATTATTATGGTAATAAAAGGATGAATAATTTATTATGAATCCCAGACGAACTGTTCCCTTCCAGAATTCTAAGATGACTCCATGCATATGAAAATCATCTCTTAAATGTCTCTGCTCGCTGTAGCCATGGGGCCAGAAAGGTCTTCCATGGGTTTATGGGATTCATTTTCATTCCCAAAAGTTTTCCTAGGAGTTAAAATGGGAATGTAAACCTGATCATGTTGGAATGTCGCTGTGCAAGTTGTAACTCGTGTTCCCATTTATTTAGCACGGGGATCAGTTTTGTCTGTTGCATTTCCAAATGCAAATTTGGGAAGGGGATCTATGCGCAATTCCCTCAAACTGGCATTTCCTCAACATGCAAAACTTGATATCCAAAATTTTGCTCATAACTTTTGTTTGCAGCAGCATCCAGAGCTGAAAGGGGTTTTTGTATGGACTGACCCTCCCAGAGACTGTAAAGTGTCAGAAACAGGGAATACAACCAAATAAATCCAAATAATAAATCCAAAATCCAAGAGAGGAACTTTCTATCACCAACAGCTGAAGACGCTGTGAACAAACCTCAGTGTCCGTGAAAACATTCCCAACAAGCACAAACCCACAGAACCCTGGGGCTGCTTCACCAGAGTAGGGCTAGATGGGATATGGGGAAGGAAAACTTCCCTGGGAGGGTGGGGAGAGGCTGGGATGGAATTCCCAGAGAAGCTGTGGCTGCCCCCTCCCTGGAAGTGTCCCAGGCCAGGCTGGACAGGGCTTGGAGCAGCCTGGGATAGTGGAAGGTAGAACTGGATGAGCTTTAAGATCCCTTCCAACCCAAACCATTCCATGATTCCACAGATAATCCAGCAGTTCCCAGTTTGGGGAAGCAAATCCATCCCCTCTCCACACCTGCCCAGGGCAGGAGGCTCCACAGAAGCCGCGAGTTCCAACAGCAGGGAGCAGAGAGAACAACTGGAGCCCCTTCCAAAGCCAACAGCCATAATTCAGGATCTGAGACTTCCCAAAGCACCTCTTGAAAAGAGCAGCAGCTCGTTCCTAATAAAGCCCAACTGCCTGGGTTGGGTTTCCCAGCTGCTCCAAGTGCTCACAATCTGGAATTAAGCTGAGCTAATCTAAACCATGAACACGAACCAGCCCTTGGATTAGATCTGCAACCTTCTGCTTCCATTCCCAGCTCATTTTCCCAGAGTTCAACAAGCGACAAATAAACCTCCGGGAAAGAAAAGGGAATTGTGTCAGCGTCTCGTGTAATCTGCTATTAAATAAGTCCTCACACAAACCATAATAAAATTCAATTTATTTGGCTTTGTAAAACGTGATTCCCCACCTTGATAATTAAAAAGATATTGTAATAAAAGTCTTCAGTCCTCATGTGCTGCACATTTGTTCCCATCTGATTTTTATCCGAGCGGGGGGATTATAAGAACACGGAATTGCTGGTGCAGCCCTTGCGTGCAGGCACAACAGCAGGGAGATCGTTCTGGTGTCACAAGAAATGCAGAGCTCTGCAGCCTCGGCAGCTGCTGGGCCAGCCCAGCCCAGCACGGACCAGTCCTGCACCCAGTGGCACCAGCTGGGCTTCCCAGAAGGGAATATCCCAGGATTTTGGCACCTCCCTTGGTAAGAACAGAGGGATCAGTGCTGCCTCTCCACTTTGGAGTCAACACCAAGCTCAGAGCAAAGACTTCTGTGATCATTTATCAGGAGAAGCAGAGGTGCAGCACCAGCCCTTCCCATCCTGGTTTGCAAATGCCCAGGATCTTCCTGCCCGGCTTCCAGGAGAAAAACGGGAAGCTACTTGACTCAAACTGAGAAATGTGCACACCAAGTCATTTTCCCTGACTCAAGCAGGAACAGAAGGAAAATTCCCTCCCAGACATTTCCAGGTTAAATCCAACACTCTGCCTGAACAACTTCTTGTGCTCCAAGTTGATGACAAGAGAACAGCACCAGCATTCCCAGAGATTTTTCCTGGTCCATTTGCCCCTTCTGACAGAGATTCCACCAGCCCCACTCACAGCCACACCCTGGGAAAACCCTGCAGATTCCGTGGAGCTGGTTTGGATTCAGCTCCTCTGCAAGGCCGGAACTGCCACAGGATGGTTTGGGTTGGAAGGACCCAGCCCTTGGAATGGGAATTTCCGTCATTCCACTTATCTTGGCCAGAAATAAAAGGTTTGATTGTTTCCCCCACCAAGCTGGGGCTGTGAGTAGAGGAGCATCCATGAGGTTCACTCCGGAATCTCCATCCTCACAGCCAGGAATTGGTGCTGGAATTGTGCTGGAAGCAGAACAGGACCAACCACAGAGAAATGCCACCAATTACAACCCAGATCCCACAGAATTTTGGGATAATTTGGGTTGGAAGGGACATTAAAGGTCATCCAGGCCAACCCACAACAGCAAGATCCTAAAGATCCCGGCTCTCCAGGCTCATCCGCACGGACAACATCTCTGGTTTATGCAATTCCAGTCCCCTCCTGACTTCCCTTGGCTGGATCCAAACGGGATCTCAGCCCTTGGCGCGAGCGCAAAGGGAACCCGAGCACAAAATATAAATCCTACATCCAAACACATCCCCCTTCCTAAAAATCAGGCAAACACGCCCAGTGCTCGCAGGGCCCACGCTGGCTGTTTATTTAACACGCATTCCTCCACCTCGGGACGAGCTCCGTCCATCCCGCTGGAAAACACTCCCAAATCCCAGGGAAAATCAGGCAGGCTCCACTCTCCTGCAGCAGGGAGGAGGCACCAGTAAAGCAGGGTTATAAAGCTCATCAAAAATTTCAGTTTTCCCAGATTAATTATTTTTAAATCTGTTCAGAAAACAAGCACTGCCCCAAACCAAGTCCATTCCCTGCACAGGTTCTCCTACAATTCCAAAGAAAATTAATTTGTAGGTGCATTTATTCTAGGACCAGCCTAAAAGCACTGCAGCCTTTCCAATCCACATATGGGCCTGGAATTAATTGATTTCTCCATATCTCCCCATACACAAAATACCATCTGGCCCTGGAGCAAATAAGAGCTCCAGGCTGGATAACTTCACCCGGATAAATCCCTGCAGAAAGAACCAAACTTGGATCATGCAAAGAGCAGCCAGGAGTAAAACTTGATAATAAACGGAGAGGGAACACCACAAGGACCATCACTGCCACATTCCAACTGTAGGGTTGGAATGTATGATCCTGGAGGTCTTTCCCAGTCTTGATGATTCCATGAGATGAGGAATGGGATTTATTATCCCCAGCCAGTGAAATGACAGAGCAGCAGGGCTGTGCCCAGAGAGTAGCACAGGAGAGAAGACACAGGTTTGGAACCTGCAAAGTCTCTGGCAAAATCCAAGGATTTGAACCTCACTGAGCCTCACACAGTCCCACTGCAGTGACAAACAATGATGGGAAAACTCAAACCAAAACCACCCAGAAATGCAAATATTAATGTGAAATTTTCTCTTTTGGGATCATTCTCAAGCGGGAATCTACACCTTAAACCTCCAGCTCCTGGCACATGAGCTCAGCTGCTGCCACTGCACACAGAGCACTGCAGTCTGTGTCAGCTGGAGCAGGAAAGTAAAAAAAAAAAAATTGAATTATTAGGCTTTTCTCCTTATTAGAGTAAAAAAATTCATTCAATGTATTGAACTATAAAGCATTTTAAAAATCTCATTTACATAATTTAAAATGATGGAATTTTAAGGTCACGAAAACCTTTAGAGACATCATGCCACAGAGAGGAAAAAGTACAAATAACAACCTGTGCACACAGGTCAGGCTGAATTCCTGATCCGCACTCCAAAATCCGTGAGGAGTTTGGGACAGGACCGCAGCTCTGAGCCCTGTCAGCACACGAGAGGGCACTGTTCTGTAGGCTCAGCACAAAACCATCCTGTGCTCCTGGAAACAAATCCCCAGGCTCAGCCCAAGCAGGCAGAGCTGCTCCCGTGGAGCCAGGAGCAAATGGAATCGGCATCCTCAACACCTTCCAGGAGATCCTTCCCTTCCCCGCCCTGCAGCACCAATATTCGGGCAGGGAATGCAGATAACCAAGGCACTCATCTTGTCCTAAAGGTCACCAAAGGTCTCATTTTTCAGGCATTATGAGACAGGAGCTGACTCAGGGCAAGGCTTTCTTTTGGCTGGGGGCATAAATCAGGTGTGCTGGAGACTCCACAGGGAATAAAAACCTCCAGGAGACTCCCAGGTCCAACCCTGAGAGGAGGGAGAATTCGTTCAAATTTAGCCCAGTATTTAAGGCTTAAATAAACTCATCCAAAACCTCAGCATTACAAGAGAGGAGCTGACTTAGGACAAGTTTTTTTGCTGGTGGCATCTGCACTGCACAAATCGGGTGTGAGGGACACTTCACAGGGCACAAAAACCTTCAAAAGATTCCCAGGTCCGACCCGGGTGGGGAAAGTTATTCAGATTTAGCCCAGTATTTAAGGTTTAAACAAACTGATCCAAAAACTCAGAAGCACAAGAGAGGAGCTGACTTGGGACAAGGTTTTTTTGCTGAGGGCACCTGCATTGCACAAATCAGGTGTGATGGAGACTTCACAGGGCATAAAAACCTTCAGGAGACTCCCAGGTCCAACCCAGGAGAGAGAATTCATTCAGATTTATCCCAGTATTTAAGGTTTAAACAAACCCCAAAAACTCGGATTAAATCCACGGGGCAAGTAACTGCTTGGAAATTCAAGTGGCACTCCAGGGCCTCCAACTTGTGATTCTAAGAGGTGTCAACACCTCAGGATGCAGGAGGGGCAGATGGGACAAGAGAAGGGTTCTGGCCAAAAAAATCAAATGAACCAGCAGGTGTGAGAGAGCTCCCAAATCCCACAGGGCTGAGGCCGCCCCAGACTAAACCCTGCTGAAATCTGCTCCTTCCAGCAACTCCAGATCCACCTCGTGCCACCACAGCCTGGGCTTTGCTTTTATCCCCAGCCTGCCACACTTGTCACATTTGTGCATTTCTGCCACCTCCTCTGCCCTCTGAGCCCAAAATCCTGGTGTTCCCCACATCCCCCCTGCTCCTGCAGCTCCCCAGGATTTATCACCACCCTATTTCAAGCACACTCAGCCCCTCCTGTCAAGCCCCACTCTCAGCTCCCGCATTTCTCCTGCAGCACGTGCTGACAGATGCCACATTCCTGCTGCTGTGGGTTCCTGGGGAGCACAGGCAGACTGGAGCAGTTGGAAGGCAGGAAATTGCTCCGTTTGGGATAAAAAGAAACGTCTGCACGGCTCCTCCGAGGACAACAATGCTCCCACTGAGGCACTGGGGCTCCAGATCCCATTTCCTGCCCCCCAGAGCAGATTCCCCTCCCGTTCCCATTAAGGCTTTTCAAAACTTGGAGCTAAGTGGCCAAAAAATTTATCAGTCCAGTCATCCTGGCTGCTCTTTGGGGGCTTTTCCCTCTCTCTGGGCTGGATGTTATTCGGAATTGGTGCATCCTGAGCCCAGCGTGGCAGCCTGTCACTGCCATCCGGGGGCCACTGCTCTGCCATCCCAGTGGCCACCACCCTCTGCCATCCCAGTGGCCACAGCCAGCTCAGGACAACCCCAGGAACCACTCACCCACTTTTTGGTTTTCCAGGACATTCCCAGGAACCCCTCAGCCACTTTTTGGTTTGCCAGGGCACCCCCAGGAACTGCTTTGCCCCAAAGGGGCTTCACAGCAGAATAAATCTTGGGATTTAATCCCTCCTGCCAGTTCCAAGCTGATGGTCCTGGGGAGGCTTCTCCCAACTTCCAGAACCTGGAGATGCCAGGCCAGCAGAGCTGTGTCCCCAAGGCCTGGAACACCAATCCTTTGTCCTTGGGCAGCCTGAGAACGTCCTGAGCTCCTCCCAGGACTCAGGAGTCCATCCCACATGCCACACCGAGGGATATCCATGGCTCCCCTGCCCGGGGATGGCTCTGGAGTCACTCCATGCCCAGCTGTGTTTCACAGGGATCCTGGGAACACCTGCTCAGCCCCCAGTGCCCTGAGCCTCACGCACACAGCGCTGATTTTTCCCAGTGCTCTGCTCCTCCCGTGGCCAAGAAAGGCCAGAGCAGATGAATCCCAACACTCCTGATCCATGATGGACATTGGTTACATTCCAGGGGACAACCAGAGGTGTTTCCTTCCCAGCTCAAACAACAACAAAAAGGGAGAACAGCCCCAGACTCCTCATCCCGAGTCACGAGCTCGGCACCCATGGGAGAGGCAACAACTCCTCAGCATCCTTCAATCCCATCCCAATGGGATCAGATGGAAAACATCATTTACCTGCTCTTGGAGCCACTTCACTTCCAGTCTGGAAGCAATTCCACAACACAGCTCATTAAGCTCGCTCAGGGTTATGATAATAGAAGCAAAATGGAATTGCACTGAAAGGCAGGACAAGCACGGCACAGCCTGGAGGAAAAATGGGATTTCAGGGAACATGGAATCACTGGGATCAATCCCCCAGCACTGGATTAGAACCAGAGCTCATCATCAGTCACCCAGCTGACCTGGAAATACTTTTTTTCCTGGTTTTGCTATACAAAGTCAGAAATATTTGCTTTCCCAAAATGATTTATTTTGAGATGTGAATAAATGGGGTTTAAGGGGGGGATTTATCACCACCCTCACCCTCTGTCCCATCAGAGCTGTCTGTCCTGATAGAACTCTGGACAGGACAAATGGAATGGCACCTGTGGAGATGTCTGCAGATAAATCAGGGAGGGAAAGAAGGAAAAGTTTCCTTCTCCTTGAAATCCATTGCCCATTTCAGAGCTCCCAGAGCAAGGCCCTCAACTTCAAAAATCGTAATATAAAGATACCTAAAAACATCCAACTGCTGTCCTTGACCAGTCTTCCCTCTAAATAACATTTTGTGATGTTTAATGAGGGAAAACTCGTTAGAGTAACGAGCATCAGCTCCAAGAGCTTCCCTCCCTTGAGGAACACAGCAGGACACAGCAGGCAGCACCTCCTGGTGGGATGCTCCAGCCAGCAAGGACCTTGCTGTGGCTCCAAGTCTCAATCTCCTGTAAATCCCCAGGAACAACAGTCCTTTCCTCTGGAATACAGGAGATTTTCAAGTGCATTTCTCCACAAAGCTGCGAGTCCTGAAGGGACCATGAACTCCTCAGTGCTGACCTCCTGCACCCCCCAACAATCCCATTTCCCCCACTCACCTGGCTCCATAAAACCCCCAAACTACATAAAATCCTAAAACTAAAGCTTCCTTAGGGTCCTGCCTGAGCACCCCTCCCCGTGCAGGCCTGGCTTGAGGAGCACCAGGGGACAGCAAATCCTCTGTGGCGCTTCCATCACAAACCCTGGGCTGCGGCCAAGGCACAACGTGCTGGGGTTCAGCTTCCAGCTCGGATTCTCACTCTGTCTTATCCTTTTGTTTCCAAAGTTTTCTCTCTCCAAAGGATCCCAGTGCATAAATACCAAGTCACTCCATTTATTTTATTTTCTTTTTCAGAAATGCAGTGGATTAAGAGCTTTTCAATCTCTTGCTCTCATTTTTTATAGCCTTTTTTTTTTTTATATTAACTTTCACTTTTTGACATCCTTTGGAAAAGAAAAATAGGACCATTCCCCCATGGTTTGGTGAGGGACACGAGGCTCCCCTTCACACCCATCCCAGCACCCCACTGAGCTTTCCCTGCCCTGCTGGGAGCTCATCCTGCCCTTCCCAAAGGCTTTATTCCCGTGGCAGTGCCCTCCTGCCTCAATCCCAGCTCCGGCTGCATCCAAGCCTGTTTCATTTCCAAGGGCTGAGCTTCCCAAGGCTCCCAGAGCGCACGGCACAGCTCCCTGAGGCACCACCCTGCGCTTCCCAGCCAAGGCTGAGCCATGCACAGCTCCAGCAGCAGGAATTTTATCAGGACTCGGGGTCGCTGATGAGGGGATGGAACAAGAGCGGGCCAAGCTCACGGAGCCCAAGCACCAACCTCCCAATTCCTGAGGGCTCCCTGATGAGGAATATTTTTATTTCAGAGGTCTCAGCCAGTTTTGAATGCCTTTGGTGTGGCTTCAGCCCGTAAAACACTGATTGTTCTCCTCAGATACACGGCCAGCCCTCCGAAAAACATCCGGCTGTATTCCAGCCACCTTTGTCAAGCAAATCCTTCAAGGATGAGACAACTTTTGCTTGATCTCCATTTAAAAAGCATCCACCAGAGCCCACATTTGTCTCCAGAACCACAATTGGAAGAGTTTATTGGGGCTTTCTGCTCCCCTGCAGGAAAACGGAGCCACCAAGGGATGCTTTACGCAGCTGTGAAGTCCAATCTGAGCACTGAAGCCACAGCTGCTTTCTCCAGCATTTTCCAAGGAGAGAAGCAGGAAAACACAGACTTATCCATCAGTGCAGGGCACTGGGAGCAGAGAATTTGGGACCAACCATCACTCAGGAGCAGCTCTCCAGGAGCACAGGCATGAAGTGGGAATCGCTAAATGAAATCCTCACATTTCCCTAACAATTATCCGGCAAATCTGGCTCTTAGGCCGAGTCACAACAATCCATAAATTGCCTCGGAGCCTTCCAGCAGCTCTGAGGAACGGGCTGAGCAGGCAAATCCGAGTCACCACAGAGAGAGAAATGAGTTACTCCAGCGAGAAATGAGTTACCACAAGTCAGGGCCACCAGTGCCACCCCATTACTCAACCCAGTCCGGCTGCTTTCATTCCCACCCAGCCTCAACCATCAAAGGCTCCGACAAATCCCAACTCTTCCCAACTTTCTTGCCCACCCAACAGCTATAAACATCCAGCGAGCCTCTCCGCTGAGTAATGGGAAGAGAATCTGCTCCGTGGCCGCACGAGCGCTCGCCGGGGGCTCTCTGGTGGATTTGGCCTGGTGCAAATGTGCAACGTGATGTGATTTCCCACAAATGTTCCTGCCAGCGGGGCTCTGCGCTCATCCCGAGCGGCTGGGGAATAAACAGAGGAGCAAAAAACACCAGCAAAGCAGAGCAGCGGGTTTGGGGTGGAAAAATATCGGCGGAGGATGAGCCCGAGCGCGTGACGGGAGCGGGGCCGACACACGGGATCGGTTTCCCCGTGTTGGGAAAGAGGGAGAATTGGCCTCGATTCCCTCTCCGCTTTTGCAACCTCGTTTAGGAGAGGAAACAGAGGTAACAATTCATAAACCAATAAAACCCCATCTGAAAGCCATCCCAGAAATTGGTCGAGCACTTCCCCGATTGCCTCGGGCCCTGCGGTGCCGGCACACGCCAGAACCCCGAGGCGATGGGACGGGCGGGGGGCTCGGGCTGACAGCAGCACGGAAGGAGCTCAGCCCCTCCAGCCACGGGATGGCTCGGGTCACACACGGGGCTGCTCCTCCTGACAGGCTCCATCTGGGATCAGGAACAGCTGGGAAGAGGATTGAGTTACACAGGCACGGGGAGAGTGCAAGCGGAGCGGGCCAGGTGCTCATCCGGCCCTCACCACGTGCTCCAGGATAAAGATCCCAGCTTTTCCAAGACCTCCATGAACCTTGAGTCACTCTGCACAACCATATCCCTGTTTCCAAGGGTCTTTACCACATAAACCAGGAGCAACTGGGAATAAAGATCCCGGGTTTTGCAAGGCCTCCATTCCATTCACTCGGCACAACAATATCCCTGTTTCCAAGGGCCCTCACCATGAGGTTTGGGAACTGGAATAAAAATCCCAGGTTTTCCAGGGCCTCCACGAACCACTCAATTCACCCTGCACAACAATACCACTGTTTCCAAGGGCCCTCACCACATAATCCAGGAGCAACTGGGAATAAAGATCCCAGGTTTTCCAAGGCCTCCATGAACTACTCAATCCACTCTGCACAACAATGTCCCTGCTTCCAAGGGCCCTCATCAGGTGCTCCAGGAGCAACTGGAATAAAGATCTTGGGTTTTCCAAGGCCTCCACTTGATTCACTCTGCACCAACAATATCCCTGTTTCCAAGGGCCCTCCCCATGAGCTCCAGAATAAAGATCCCAGGTTTTCCAAGGCCTCCATGAACCTTGATTCACCCTGCACAATATCCCTGTTACCAAGGGCCCTCACCATGAGCTTTGGGAACAACTGGAATAAAAATCCCAGGTTTTCCAGGGCCTCCACAAACCATTCAATTCGCCCTGCACAACAATATCCCTGTTTCCAAGGCCCTCATCACCTCTTCCTGCAATTAAAATCTGGGATGCCAGTGGGAGGTGAGCAAAACACAGAGCCCGGACCTCCAAAAGTAAACTTCAAATCCAAGCACAGCACAACTATTCCAGCATTAAAACCTTTGGAAGTGGCATTCCATGGGAAAACAGCACAGAAATGCAATGAAAGAAATGCAGTACCTGGTGCAGGTGTTCAGGAGGGAAATTCCCACAGTGTAGAGTCAATAATCCTGTCTGGAAAAAAAAAAGAAAAGGACAATTAATATTCTTTTAAAATTCAAAAATAAAGATCTTCTCCAATTCAATAAAATAAAGATAATTAACTCATTAAAGCTGTCGATGCTTCAGCCAATTTATTTATTAAGTAAAACATCTACTATTTATTAAGTAGTAGAGACTTTGGGTTTGTATTTTTCTTTACACCAGGAACTTCTTTCTGATAATAATAAAAATAATTTAAACATAGCTAATAATAATTAATAATAATTATTAACGATCATGTCTCCTATTATTCTCCAAAAATAGTCCATTCTAACAAATGAAAAGCTTGGAAGAAAAGTCTGGAAGAGTCTTGAAGGAATTCTATTATATGGAAGTTATATGAACAAGGTTCTTGATCAGCTGACTCCTTCAGGCACCAAACCAGGGAAATTTTGGGAATACAAGTATTAGGAATGGCCACATATCCCATTTACCCCATAGAACTCTGGAAAAATCTTCAGGAAAGACCATTTTATTTTAATTTTCTTAGTTAACAAAAAGTAAAATAAACAGTTAAACACCTAAAACTTCAGGACATGGTTGCCCTCAAGGATCTTAAAGGTCTTTTCCAATCTAGATGATTCCGTAATTCCATGATTGTCATTCCCAGCATTCTCCAGAGGCACTGATGGCTTAACAACCCAACCAGGTTCATTGGAGCAGCAAGAACAAAGCCCAAAATCCAACTGCGACTAAAATCCAAATAAATCCTTATCCATTGGAGCCAACATTGTCTTTCCCTGCCTCTGAAGTGAGGGGACACATCCCTGGAGGTGTTCCAGGCCGGGATGGACGGGGCTTGGAGCACCCTGGGACAGTGGAAGGTGTCCCAGTGGAACCAGAGGAGTTTTAAGGTCCCTTCCCGCCCAGCCCATTCCATGATCCCACCCAGAACCACAGCTATTGGGAAAAGAGCCCAAATCCCCCTCCATTCCTTCATTTATTACAAATCCATAATTTTTTGGAAGCAACTCCCAATTTCTGAGTGCTCAGGGCTGGCAGAGCTGCAAATCCTTTGGACTCGGAGCATCCATGGGGGAATCCCCAACCGGCCTTTGCTCCACACCCACTCAGGGAACACTGAGGGAAGGGCAGCTCCTACAGGATCAGGAACACATCCAGGGGAACAAGGGCCTCCCTGGCCCTGCTGACCACCAGGGAATTCCCTGTCCCAGCATCCAGGGCAAAGCTGTTGCACAACAAACAACACAAAGTATCCCACGAAATCACGGCCAGGGTTTGGAATCCTGCAAGGAATGCTCGGGATATAAATATTTACGGAGGCCGATGAACTGCAGCCCTGCACTAATGAAAGCAAGGCTGGAGAAATGGGCCTGGACTGTCCTTTGCCCAAAAGGAGGAAGGCTGGAGTGTAAATATTCCTGCTCCATGAGACAATTCCCGCTCCGTGGCAGGGCCAGCACACGTGGCACACCAAAAGCAGGGAATCTTCTCCTGGAGCTGCAGAGGGAACTCAGCCAAGACCAGGCCAGCAGTGCCCAGGTGTGCAGATGTCACCACAACACCTGGACTGGGCTAATCCTGAGCACAGCTGGGATTTCAATCCCATTTCCCTTGGTTTGGATGTTGCCCAGGATGCAGACAGGGAGGAGAATCCTTCTGGGAAGGGGAGATGGCAACCAGGGATTGCAGGAGGTGAGCACAGGGAGTCCTCCTGCACTGAGGTCAGCAGGGGAGGGAGGGGATTCTTCCCTTTGTTCCGCTCAGGTGAGACCCCACAGGAGCTCCAGCTCTGGGAATTCCAACATCAGGATGTGGAGCTGCTGGAGCGAGTCCAGAGGAAGCCTCGGAGCTGCTCCCAGGGCTGGAGCCCCTCTGCTCTGGAGCCAGGCTGGGAGAGCTGGGGGTGCTCACCTGGAGAAGGGAAGGCTCCAGGGAGAGCTCAGAGCCCCTTCCAGTGCCTAAAGGGGATCCAGGAGAGCTGGAGAGGGACTGGGGACAAGGGATGGAGGGACAGGACACAGGGGATGGCTTCCCCCTGCCAGAGGGCAGGGAGAGATGGGATGAGGAGACAGAATCCTTCCCTATGAGGGTGGGGAGGCCCTGGCACAGGGTGCCCAGAGCAGCTGTGGCTGCCCCTGGATCCCTGGAAGTGTCCAAGGCCAGGCTGGACACAGCTTGGAGCACCCTGGGAGAATGGAAAGTTGGGAATCTTCATGGCGGGGGTTGGATTTGAGGACCTTCAGAGATCCCTTCCCACCCAACCCATTCCATGATTCAGGAATCATTGGGGATTCCCTGATCAACTCCACAAGCCCACCATAATTCCCATGCCCAATTTTCCATCCCAGTTCAGGATGGGGAGGTGGCACCTTCAGGAATCCCAGCACCCCAAGGCTCTGGAAGCACTGGGAGACTCCAGAGCACAGGAATTCCACCTGTGGAGCAGCACCAATGCTCAGCTCCTTCCCAGAGAGCCCCTCCTGCAAACTCACGGGGGGGAGGGGGGCTCTTGCAGACATCCTGCTCTTCCCAGCCTGTCAAATGTTAGTCCAGAATTCCATAAAAACGCCTTTCCCATGGCATCACACCCCCCCTGCAAAAACAACCCAGATAAGAAACGCCTGCCTTGAACACGTGGGGACTTAAAAGAGGAAAAGCTGCTCCTCCCAGCAAATATTTGCTCCAGCTCCTGCCCCCAGAGCATTCCAGGTGTCTGATAAATCCATGGATTCTCCCAGCCATTCCCAGCTGGATGATAAGCTCCTCCTGAACTCCTCCAAAAGGATCAGGGAGTGAGATTAGGAAAAAGAACCCAACCATGTGGCAGCAGGTCTGGCCACGAGGGCTTTCCAAGGAAATCAAAGCTCCCTGCACATTCCACACCCTCTGGATCCACTCTGGGAATGGATAAAAGCCACACTGTGGAGCGTGGAAGCTCCACCTCGAGTGCTCCAGTGGAATCTAGGTCAGCGTGATCCCCCGGGAACGCCGGGACGAGCCGGGGGCGCTTCCGGAGGGATTCTGGATCAAGGCAGTGTTTTTATGGAGCAGCTGGCAGCCACCACCTCCTGCGGCTCCGTCCTCTCCCAAAGCCTCCACGAGCCAAGAGTTACACTTGGAAAGGGCTTGGAAAAACAAGGCAGTGCCCTCATTCAAAGGGAAAACAGAACAACGGGATTATCCCTGGTACCGGCGCTTCCCACCCAGCATTCCCAACATCCCAAGGGGCCTCTCCTGCAGCTGGGGACATTCCAGCCCCTCCAGGTCCCACAGGTGGCTGCAGATCCAGGAGCCACCAGCTGTGCTTGCTCCATCCCTATTTAAAAGAGGGAATAAGGCACAGGAAGTTTTCTGTGGCACTCAGTTTAAGCAGGACCATCTTTGCTGGCTGGAAGTGAAGCTTTTCATCCCAGTTTTTTTGGGATTAGGGCTCAGGACATGGTTCCTCTTGGCTGCATGGAAGGAACTTGATGTTTTCTGCCCAAACAGTCCACGGGGACTGGGATTAATTCCGACAATATTTGGTGGAACAGAATCCCAGGTCCAGCATGATCCCTCGGCTGCCTCCAGAGGGATGAGGGGAGGCAGAGCGGTGGGAGGGGGAGCCTTTCCTATCCAAAAACCTCATGTTTTGACTCCATTCCATTCAAAAAAGGGAAAAATCCCAACACCAAAGGAACAAACCCTCGGCCTCCGAGGCCTTGTTTTCATTCCTGCATGGAACTCAACCACTCCGGGTTTGGACAAAGCACAGGTTTTGTTCTCTGGGCATTTATAACTTTCCCTCCACCACCATTCCCATAGCACAGGTGGAGCTCCCAGCAGGAGGGATTCCAGAGCCAGGAAGGGTTTGGGGCCCTCCAGCCCCAGGGATGAGCTCCCTGCTTTCCATAGGGATAGAAACCCCTCTGATTCTAAAGACAATTGCCAAATTTTAGCCTCTCTAAAGACAAAAGAATTCCAGGACAACCTGTCCCCTTCTCCCTGCAGCTTCACCGTGCAAAACTGGGATCCAGCTCCATCCCACTGAGCTTCCCACCCTCCTCTCTCTCCCAGGGCCAGAGGTTTTGGGGTGGATTTGGGAAGATGCAGGTTTGGACCCTGGGAAGGTCCTGCCTGTGCCACAGCACCTGGGAGACCTGGGGCAGACAGAGGCAGGAAAATGGGGATGAGGAGGGAAGAGAAGGACATTACCCCCTGATTTTAGCAATTTTATGGCAGCTGGGAGTGCAAATTTGTAAATTCTGCTGTTCCAGCGTGGCTTTTAAATCCCTCCAGGAATGGGAACTCCAGCGCTGCCCTGGGCAGCTGTGCCAGGGAAAAACCAACCCTTCTGGGCAAGGATTTATCCCAAAATCCAACCTAAACCTCCCCTGGCACAACTTGGGGCAGGTTCCTCTTGTCCTGTCCTTTGTTCCCTGGGAGAAGAGCCCAACTCAGGAAGTTTTACCTCATGTGAGCAAGAAAAATTCTGAAGGAGAAACCCACTCCCAGCTCCTCCTGCCCACCCAAACCAAGCATCCACTGGCTGCATCCACGTTCCCATCCTGTATTTAGCCAACTTTTCCTGTTTGCATCATTCCATGCCCATTTTCCTGGATTTATCACATGTTTCTCTGATCCAGGATCTTCGCCAGTCTCCCTGGATGAGCCATTTATCTCCAAACCCAAATAAAGCACATTTTTAGGAATGGGAAAGATGCACTTTGAGTGAGCAGCTTGAATTAACGAGCCAGTAAAACTCCAAATGACCTTTTCTGCAGTTCTTGGCATTCGAGGGAGCACCAAATGCCCCTTTTTTTGCTGGAATGGCAGAACTGGGTGAACGGAGCCCAGTTATGGTATCAAGTGATGCATTTCAGCTTTGCTGTCCCACAAACAGAAATCAAAACCCCCTTTTCTCCTGGAGAGCCTTTTACTGCCTGATAACGGGGATAATTAAGATTTTAACTGGGCTGCCCACAAAGCAGCAGCATTCCAACCATCCCCTGCCTCCTTCCCAGCTCAAAAGGCTTTGCAGGGAGCAGCAAGGGAAAAAGGAGGAACCATTAAAATCCCATTTCAACAGAATCCTTGTGTTTCTCAGAGCAAGGCCATTAAAAGATGCACTGATAGCTCCAGGATTGGCTTCCCCCATTTAGGGAAAATGGGATGTACATTAATCAGGGCTGTGCTGCAACCTGATCCCAAATAAAATCCATTTATTTCCTCCCCCTGAGCCTGGGATGCTGAGCCAGCTGTGCTGCTCCTGCATCCCTGGCAGTGCCCACCCTGAGCACCATCCCGGGCTTTTGGGGACTCTTCCTGCACATCCCACAGGGAATTTGGTCTCAGCAGGGAGAAATGGAGCTCAGCAGCCGTGTGGAAAAGCTGCCAGGACTTGGATCCACATGGGATCAGCCAGGTCCTAATCCCTGCTCCAGCCTGGGCCCTGATTCCCACTCCAGCCCAAAAATTCCAGCGTGGATTCTCAACTTCCATTCCTCCCCCTGAGCTCCCCAAGCACTCCAAGAACCAATAAATTCACTTTTCAGGGGCCAGTGATGGCACTGCACCCTCCCACACAAGGATGGGGTAAAATCCTGGATTCCATTTCACTCCAGAACACCCAACCCAGGGACTGTGAGCAGTGACATCAGGGACAGAACTCCCAAACCTCTGCTCCAGCCAGGCCTGGTCCCACTCCAGCAGCAAAATCCTGCACCAAACATGGTGTTTTTATTTTTTCTCCCTCAAAAAATTGTTTTATTTTCAGTTGGGAAGGAAATGGGTGCCCAGGGATAAAGGAGCAGGATTTTCCACTTAGGAAAACAAACCAGCCCAGCCATTCCCACTTCCCAAAGCAGATTCCAACCCTGGACAACCATCGAGGCACCAGCTCCTGCTTCCCCTTTCCACGGTTCCCACAAAAACCAGCAGCTCCCCATCCCAGTTTCCTGCAGCACTAATTCCCAACCCAGCATCCTCTTCCCTGCTCCTCCTCCCAGCAGCAGAAGCCCCTGGAGGAACACGAAAGCAAATCCTGAGAACACAGATTCTTTTTCCTAGGAAACCCATCCCTTTTCTTTCCCTAGGAAAAGGAGGGATACAAGGACTTGCTGCAGAGGGTCAAGAGTGCAGCCAAAAATTCCAGGACCCCTAAATCAGGTTTTTAAAGCTCTTCAAACACCTGACAGGTGAAGGCAAACCCAGAACCAAATCAGAGATTCTCAGAGAAGAAAAAGAAATTAAAAAGAAATTTTAAAAGCCCAGCTGCTCTCTCATCCTAGAAATATCCAGACCCTGTGGACACTTAAAGGAAGTTTAAAGCTCTCCAGGTATCCAATATTCTGCTTCCAGTCAGGCAGGATGGATTTATTAGGGAGAAATCTGCAGCTCAACCCCTATTTCCAGATTTAATCAGAGCACGATCCAGGAGAAGCAGGATCGGGGCTTCCCTGTGCCCTCCTGCCGAGGAGAAAACCCAGACAGACAAACTCCAACCTTGGATTTGGTGTCGCACACCCCCTCTCCTCCTCTTCCCCTTCCATTTACGACAAGTCCCTTTGGAACAGGAATCCCAGAGCCGGGACAGCCTGGAAAGGATCCCTGGAAAGGCAGTGGCCGTTTTTCCCTGATTAGCCCCAAAGCGGCGGCACCTGTGCAGCCCAGGGTTAATTACTTAATTGGCTGGGCGGGGCCGGGCGCTGATGACCCCAAGCGATTCCAGCTGGGAGCAGAGGACGCTCAGCTGGGGAGGGAAAGCAAAAAAACGACTTTCAAACAAAAGGGAGGAAAACCATCCCAGCGTCGCCTCCAAAGCCCCTTAAAATCCACGAAAATCTCGCAGGCGGCTTCCCAAGATTTTGGCTCAGCCCCAGCCGCTGCTTTTCCTCCTCAATTCCCAAGGACTTCACTCCGGGGGAGCACAAAGCCCTTTTGTTCCCCTTTCCCAGATGTGAGGAGCAGGGAGAGCTGGAGCAGGGCACGGTGGCAGAGGCTGGGATGGGGCCGCTTCTGCTCCCCCAAAAATTCCAGCGTGGATGGGAGGCATCCAACCAAACCCGACCGTGTCCAGAGAGCGGGAAGGGTTTGAATTCGGTTTTTTATTGCAAAAACAATAAAAAATAGAGGATTTTTGGTGGCAGAAAGTTGTGTCTTTCCAAACGGGAGCAGAGGGATAGCAGAGACACCCCAAAATTCAGATTTCGGGGATACTGCTCAGGCTGAGCTCATGGGACACAAGGGGAGGAATAAAAGAGGAAAACAACAAAATCCAGCCCAATAAAAGCCAAGTATTCATTACAGCCACCTGCCAACACCTCAAATCGATAAAGAAGGGGATTTGGAGAAATAACAGCCCTACCTTGGGGTTCCAGTGGAGCGCAGGAGCAGCAGGGATGAGGTTTAGGAGAGATGGAGAGGAAAACAGACCCAAGCAGGGAATGGTTCCCATATCCTGAGCATTCCCAGCCCCAGGGCTGAGGGGCTGGCTCCAACCCCTGCTCCAAGGAGAGGGGAAGGAGAGGGACGAGCTTTGCATCCCAGGCAGCTCCAGCCTCTCCTAACTCCGAGCAGGGGCACAACCAAGCCTAAGGCACAGCTCAGCCTCCCTCCCGCGCATCCCGGGAAATCCCGATCCATCCAACTCCAAGGGAGGTGCTTTGGGGACACCGAGGGGACAGAGACCCCCCAGAGGGGACAGAGACCCCACTGACCTGCCGAGCTCCGGGGCCGCTGCTCGCGAAGGGAAGGACAGCGCTGGGAAAGGGTTCCAAAAGAGGTGACAAAACTTCCATGGCACCTCATCCCCAAAATCCAGGGGGTCATCAAGACCTCCGCAGCCCCTCAGGAAGAGGGAACGCACCCTCTAATTCCCTAACTGGCCCTAAAAACTCAGAAATGAGGAATAAAAGCCAGCTCCAGGCAGCAGCTTCCTCACAAAGTGCCCCCGGCCGGGAACCAGCACTTATAGGTGGGGTCAGTCCCGCTGCCAGGTGGGGAAAATGGGATGGGCGGGGCATTCCCATCCCACTGATCCCCCCCAGCTGTCCCCTGGTCACTGATGGCCCCACCTGGGCAGCGCTGAGCGCTGGAGGGCACCCAGGGAAGCCTGGCAGTTCCCATCCCGATGGATCCCTCTCCCCAGAGTCCTTCCAGGACCTGTTTTCCCTGTCTGTTCTCTCCATGGATGATTTCCTATCCTTGTCCTTCCTCAGGGAGCAGCTCAAGGGATGAGTCCTGGTCCTGAGCCCAGCCTGGGCAGGGATCAGCCTTGCACAGAGAATCCCCCCGGAGCCAGGTGCTCACTGGAATTATCCTGTTTTCCAGAGGTTTCTCTGGGTTTTCTCCAAAAGAAGGGAAAAAAGATCATCCCATTCCACACCCTGCCATGGGCAGGGACACCTTCCACTATCCCAGGTTATTCCAGCCCGGCCTTGGACACTTCCAGGGATCCAGGGGCAGCCACAGCTGCTCTGGGAAATCCATTCCAGGGCCTCCCCAACCTCCTAGGGAACAATTCCTTCCCAAAATCCCATCTATCCCTGCCCTCTGGCAGTGGGAAGCCATTCCAGCTGTCAAATCCCCATTTTTCTCCCCACAGCCCCCCCATCCCTGCATCTCCCCTTTGCTGACCACGCCTTGGTCCCTGGATTTGCCGTGTCCTTCCCACCTCTCCAAAAACAGTCTGATTTTTCCCACTTGGAATTTATTTCCAGCCCTGCCATCCCTTTCATCCAATTAGGCAGCAAACATTTCAGGATATTTCTCTTCCTTAAGCAGCCAGGCTGTGACCTCACACAGCATGGAATTGGAGAATTCCAGACTGGTTTGGGTTGGAAAGGACCTTAAAACTCATCCCATTCCATGGGCAGGGACACCTTCCACCACAGCAGGTTGCCCCAAGCCCTGTCCTTGAAATAAATTGGGAGTAAACTCGCTGAAATCCAGGGATTTAATGGGGATAAAAGTAGCACCACTCATTCCAGCAGGGAATGTTCCTATGGATTGTCCTGGCTGAAGTCTTCACCTCACAGGGAACTTGAGCTCATCATTTCTGTGCTTGGAGGCTGACTGGACTCTGTAAAACCTGCCCAAATTGAGGGAAGTGGAATTTCCAGTATCCACAGGTTTGTCTGGAATTTTGCTGGATAAAGTTCAAAAAACAACCGGCTCTGCAACAGAAACTTTGGAGAAAATGTTCCAGAGAAATTACAGTTTTTATTTGTGGGTGAACATCTCCCCCTCACAGGGACAGTGCCACGGATTGTGCTGATCGTGTGACAAGAATTCCATGAGAATTGCATGGAAAAAGGCAAGAATCAGGCATGTTTTCAGCATCCAAACCATCCCACTCCCAACTTTTCAGCAGTGTCCTCAACCTGCCAGCCCAGCTGCCTCCTCGGAGAATTCCGAGAGGGAGCGATCCCAGCCTGGTGTTCCTGAACACTCACAAGGGCTTCCCTTGGATCAGCTGTGGCAAAATTGAAAGGAAGAGAGGAGGAAGTTGACCTGGAAAAGGAGGAGGAGGAGAAAAAGCTTTTTCAGGCACCAGGGATTTTCCAAGCTCCAAAGGCTCCAGAGCTCTGCCCATCCAAATCCCGGTGTCTTCTCCCACTCCATCCCAGTTTAAACTCCCTGGAAGTGCCCTGGCTGCCCTGCCACTGCTGATGGATCCCTGGCTGTTCCCACGCTGTTCCCAAGGGTGGAGGGAAAGGTGGATCCGTGCCAGAGCTTTGTCACTCCACAGAGTGATTTTCACCTGGAAAAGAGATGGGGAACGAGGCAGAGCACCCAGGGCACTTCCAGGGAGTTTAAACTGGGATGGAGTGGAGATAAAACACCCTGCTGGAAATTTGGGAAGGAGCAGAAGTGGGATATCAGTAACTGATGTGGATTTCTCCCGACTCTGGAGCCTGCAGAGGTGAGAAACCAACAAAGAGCGAGGGAGGAGCTCTGTGATGTGAGAGCGAAACGGGGCTGGGGGAGATTTCCAATTCCATCTGCCCTTGGATAAAGACAGATAATGGAATACCTCTGGAATGAGCAAAAATATTTCCAATGTGATGGAAAAGCTGTTAGCAGGGGGCAGCAGCTCCGGGGGTTTTATCTCCCTCGGCAGGACAAAGGTTCATTAATCATCTGGCACAGTTTGATGCACCCAATCTTATCTTCCCAAAGCTCCCCGAGCTCCCCTTCCAGGACATCCTGGAGCAGCACTGGAATATTGATTCCTGTTGTTGTATCCATGTTCTTCCCTGGAATTGTTATTCAGGAAAATGGGAACACAGGCCTGGCTTTGCCCCACAATGCAGCCACCGGTGGAGCGTTTGGGATAAGGACTGGAAAATCCTTTTAGTAATGAGGAAAAATCATGGAATCATGGAGTGGGTGGGAAGGGACCTTAAAGATCATCCCATCCCACCCCTGCCATGGGCAGGGACACCTTCCACTACCCCAGGGTGCTCCGAGCCCATCCAGCCTGGCCTTGGACACTTCCAGGGATGAGGAATCCACAGCTTTTCAGGGCACCCTGTTAAAATGCAGGAGCTGCAGGAAGGTGGGATACAATTGTGGGATTCCACAATTAGGAATGAAGCCAGAACCATGCAAAATCCCTTCTCTCTTGGGAAAGTGCTGCCAGACCTTTGGAGAACACAGCTGGTGGAGATCCCTATTGTTCCTTAGCTCTGGAAAAATGGGAATATCCATCTGCCTCTCCTGGCTCAGCCGATGAGATTCCCCAGCCATCAGCTGTTGTTTTTTATAATTTTTCCTGAATCTCTTGGCAAGAGATTCCCTTCCCTGACATCTTAAACAGGGGCTGTGCTCGTGCCTGGGTTGGGAACAAGCAGAGGAAGCTGATTTTGAGGAATCTCAGCCGGGGAAAGCCCAAATCCCAATTTCCCATCAACCAAGCAAGCACTTAAGCCTGGCTGACACCACAGAGGAGCCGCTGAGCTCTGGGCTCAGCTTAACCTCTGTACAACCACCCTGACAGCACTCCCAGCTGCTTCCCACTGGGAATTGGTGCTTTCCAAGGGGATTAACTCCAGTTGGGAGCAGCACCACCCGTGGCCATCCCTGGGGAAAGGCTCCACGTCCCAGCCATGAGCAGCCAACGGGATCCAGGGATGGAATCCCACCAGGAGCAGGCACACGGGATGGGATCAGGGGCTGGGATGAGCACAGGCTGGGGGGAAAGGCTGGGAAAGAGCCAGAGGGTTCAAAATAAACCCTCTTTCCCTGATAAATTATTCCAGTGGAAATGGCAAAGGGGTGTTGGGAACGAGCGGAGTGTGGAATGGATGGCAGGGCTGGGAGGTGACCACCAGAGCAATGACCACCAACACTGATGACCACCAGAGTGATGACCACCAGACCTTCTGAGTGATCCCAGGAGGAGTTTGAGAGCACTGGGTGGGATTGGGAGGGATGGACGGGCACTGCTCCCATGGGACAGCAGTGGCACCACGTCCCCGCCAGCATCACCGCTCCACTGGGAACACCCAGAGCCATCCATGGGTGACAGGAACCGCTGGAATAAAGCAAAGTAAAGCCTTTCTGGGAGGAGAAACTCCGAATTCCTGCAGGAATGACCTTCCAGGAGGTGGAGCCTGAGGAGTTCTGGAGCTGTGGCCGTGCTTCCCCCCTCAGCTTCCTCGCTCAGGCCCGAACTTACGCAATGATTTATTTGCATCCTGCCCGAAAACAAATGGATGTTTTACATATTTATATCATAAGACAAAGTGATCCTGCAGCTGATCAAAGCCAGGGCAGATCTGGAGGCGATTACAGCAAGTGTTTGCTTAACTGAGGTCATGATGCACTCGGAGCGGGCGAGGCTCCGGCTCTGCTCCGCACATGTGAACGCTCCAGGAAGGTCGGGAGAGGCCCAGGCTCCAAGTGCTGCCTTTCCAAGAGTTCAAGCAAAGCTCAACCTGGCTCCTCAATCCGGCCTTGGGACAAAGGATTGGTCAAGGGCAGCAGCGTTGTGCTGTTTGTGGAATTAAATTGAGTTTGTGGGGTCTGAAGAGTTTTGTGTCCGATGGATGCTCGGTTTGGCTTCATTTGGAATTCTGGAGGGGCTGAGGGAGCTGGGAAGGGGCTGGAGAACTTCTGAGGGAGCTGGGAAAGGGGCTCAGCCTGGAGAAAAGGGGGCTCAGCCTGGAGAAAAGGAGGCTCAGGGGGGACCTTGTGGCTCTGCACAACTCCCTGACAGGAGGGGGCAGCCGGGGGGGTCGGGCTCTGCTCCCAGGGCACAGGGACAGGAGGAGAGGGAACGGCCTCAGGCTGGGCCAGGGTTGGACATCAGGAGGACTTTCCCTATGGGAAGGGTGGTCAGGCTTTGGAAGGGGCTGCCCAGGAAAGTTTGGAGTCTCCATCCCTGGAGGTGTCCAAGGAATTCCTGGAGGTGGCACTCAGTGCTCTGGGCTGGGGACAAGGTGGGGACTGGTCACAGGTTGGACTCGGATGATCCCGGAGCTCCTTCCCACCATCACTCATCCTGATTCCATGATTCTGTGAAATGGGGATGAGTCTGTCCAGCAGTTTCTGTTGGGGCAGGCCGGGCTCTGACTGGAAAAGCTGGGAGCAGAGGAGAGGGATGCTCCACTCTGCAGACCTGGCACACACCAGGCTGGCCTTGGAAGGATTTTCCTGGTCGGAATCTGAGTTTAGCACTGAACCACACAGTTGGGAATGAGCAAAGGATAAAGAGGATGCAGAGTTTCCTCCTGAAAGGCCTTGCAGTGGCTGGGCAGAGGCTACGAGATCCAGGGTGACCAGTCCAGCCTGGCACTATACTGGGATATACCGGGAATATTGATCCCATCCCCCAAGCCGGGTGTCCAGGAGGCTTTCCCAACACCCACCCCCACGGGAGATCCAGGCTGATGCCAAGGGATGTCCCTGGTGCCCTCCCTGCCCCTTCACTAAATGTCATCACAGAGAGTTTGATTTCTGCCTGCTCCCACTGAAACAGCAAATTCCTGGTTTTACACCAGAGCCTGGATTCCGACACTGGAAGAGCCAAATTCTCCCTGAAAAACACAGCCAGGAATTTGCCTTCTCCTGATTTTCCAGCCTTGCAAAGCCACGTTGGGACCTTCCCCTCTTTCCACGCAGCACAAGGCTCAGGAGACAAATCCAGCCGGGATTTGCAGTCCCTGGGATCTCATTCCCGGCCACATCTGGGGCCCTGCCGGCTCCATCCTGACGCAGAACCGCGATTGAGCTGCGGGATGGGAACGTTCTCCTCCCATTTAATGGGAGATGCTGAAGCGCAAACCACATCCTTATCTCGCAGCCGCTGTCATCCCATCTCCCGCGGCTCATTCCCGTTTCCCTGGCTCCTGCCGGGAGGGCAGCGCCCGCCGCTCCCTGTCCGTCACATTCCCGCTGCATCCCTGCAGCCGGCACATCCCTAATGAATCCCGCGTGTCCCGGCAGGAGCCGGGAGGCTCCCGGTGCCTCCAGCAGCCCGAGCCTTCATCGCCGTGGCGGGGATGTCAGCGGGATGCTGATAAGAGCCTCGCCCAGCTCGTTATCAGCGTGTGCGGGGCGGGATGGAGCAGCCGCAGCTGCCGGCTCCAGAGGGGGATTCCTGAAGGCACGGCTGTCTTTGGGAATGGTGCGAACCCCCGGCAGCCCGGGAGTTGGGAAACCACAGGAATTTTTGCCGAGGCTTTCCCTTCAGTGCCAGCGGAGGTGACTCCAGGTCAGCGGCTCCGTGCTCCGAGCGCTCAGGGATGCTCCAGCTCTGCTGAGCTGTCTCCTCTCCTCTCTCCTCTCTCCTCTCCTGTTCCTGTTCCCTGATCCCACAGGATTTTTTCCCCGTGTTTAGTCCCTTACACACCCCTGGAAGAGAAGCCAAAGCTCCAGCAGCACCGAGCGCTCAGCTCACCAGCATTCAGTGCATTCCCAGCTTCTCATGAACCCCAACTTCCCCAGCCCTCGAAATTCCAGCCCATGAAAATGTCCCTGGAAAACAGCGAAAGCCTGGAAACTTAACAAAAAACCCTACAGATTTGTGTTTTAGGCAGAAATCATCTCAGCAGCAGGAGCAGGTCAGAGCAATCTGGGCACGGGGCAGAGGCTCTGCCGTGGAAAAGGAATTATTTGGGCTATAAAGGGATTTTGATCCCAAATACGTGAAAGAACCGAGACTTCCTGCAGCCAAATTCCTGCATAAAACCTAAAAGCGGCCCAGACTTCAAACAGAACATCTCCAAAACGTTCCAGCAGATCCATTAAGAGCTGGGTTTTTAAGGAAGCCAAGGGAAGCGGGGCTGCCACCCAGCTTTTTGCTGATTTTGTTTGGGAAGTTTTGTGTTTCCCAACACCCACGCTCCCTAAAAAGGGCTCACCACGAGTTTTTGGGAAATTTCTTTGCTTAAATGGCAGAGGGGTGAATCCAGGCTGGATCCTGCTAGGATTGGGGAGTAGAGGTGCCACAGCCTCCACTGCACCTGACACCCCCCAGATGTTGATGGGGTTTCCTCAGGTGGACACCAGCTGTGGGAATGGGATGGAGGCCAGCACCCTCAGCTTCCCCACATCCAAGGAAAACCAGAGCTTTCAGGATCTGCCCTTGTGCTTCCAAGACCTTCCTCACCCGAATGTCCCTGAGTTTAACTGATCCCACAGAAGCGCTGCTCCACCGGGATGGAAACGGGATGAAAACGGGCAAATGACCTCCAAATCAAGGGTTCACATCCGCTTCCCCCCAAAAATCCAACCCCCTGGATCAGCCTCCATGCTCTTGGCAAGCCTAATCCTGATTTTCCAGCTGCATCCCCCCCAGACCTCTGCAGAGCCCTCTGCCAAGGACAGAAGACAACCTGTATCTTCCTGGCAGGAATCACCTGGATTCCCCAAGGAGGAGACAAAGGAAAAGGCCACGAGCTCCAGGAGGGCCTGGAATGTTTGAGCTGGTGCAGTTGGGGGTGAAATCCTGGAGAAGAACGTTTGTTTCCAGGTTGTCCCTCTGCACGTGGAGCTCTGGGATCGTTCCAGCACGGCGTGGCTGGCGGGAGCCAGAGCAGATCCCAGCCGTGCACATGGAGCACAGAGCTTGGGGGGTTTTTGGGATGTTTGGGATCCTGGGGGCCCTCCCCAGCTCCTGAAGCCACGTTCCCGTTGGCTCCGGGGCCGGCTGGGCCGCAGGACAGGGATGAAATAATCTTTGGATTCGCTCAGCGGGAACAGTGAGGGTTCAGTGGGGAGGGTCTCCCGAGGCTTGGGAAGGAGATGAAAGAGCCTTTGCCCCATTCCAGGCTGGAGAAATGGCTCCCAGCCCATTCCCACTCAGTAAACCTGGACAGAACCCTCTGCCATACAATCCAAAGGTTTGGGATGGAAGGGACCTCGAAGCTCATCTCGTTCCAGCCGTGACACCTTCCACTATCCCAGGGTGCTCCAAGCCCTGTCCATCCTGGCCTTGGACGCTTCCAGGGATGGGGTCTGTGCCCTGCTCAAGATGGGGAAATGCCACAGGAATGATGGAGCAGCTCCCTAAAGCCTCAGGCTGCTGTGCCCGGTGAGGGAAGATTTTGGAAATTGTTCCCACCAAGTTTCCGGCAGTTCCTCAGCTGCCAGCACCAGTCCCAAACTGGTTTGCAGGAAGGAAACCAATCCCATGCTGGGCACCACAGGCTCCAGACACATCCAGCAGCTGGGACAATGCTCCACAAATCAGGATTTGGGCAGAGCTGGGATCTCCCCATTTGTGGATAAGCGTGGCAGCTGCTCCAGGGATAGACGGGAATCAAAGCAAATTCCCTGCCTGGGATGGAGATCCTGGGTTTGCAGCCTGGATCCATTTTTCTAGGGAACTCTCCATCCTGCTGGAGATGGATTCTGAACAGGGAGGGAGGAAGCACCTGAAACATTCTCTGAGTCCTGTTTAACACCTGGTTCTGCTTCAGAAACATCTTCCTGCTTTATCCTGAGTCTGAGCTGCTTCCTGCAGCTCCACAGAATCCATCTGGGATGTGCCAGAGATCTGCAGCCAGACAGAGCAGCCCAGCCCCAAAAAACACAGTGTCCTGCCATGGAGAGGGTGTCTCCATGACCTCCCCCTCTCCAGGCTTCCAGGTTTTGTTTGCTTGAACTCTCAGTTCCTTTTTTATGGTTCCCCCGAGCTGACAGGCTCAGCACAGGCTTTGCTCCCATCATTCCAACATCAAATGGCCAGGCAGAGCTTGCCAGCCCCATGGAAAACAGGTCCTGGGAGCTGGTGGAACCAAATCCCAAGGAAACAACCGCCAAGGCTGCCCTGGTTTTAAAGGAGATGTTTCCAAGCCCATTATTTCACCTTGGGTGGAGCCAGTGGGGCTGCCCAAGGCTGGGATTATCCCAAGGGCAGGTGCACACACGGATCACCCTCCCCAGCAGGCAGATCCGAGCCTGGAGAGGCACCTGGAGATCTGGCACATGGAAGTGAGCAGAACTGAAGCATTTCTGCCTTTGGCTGAGCTCAGCCTCCCTCCCAGTCCAGCCATCCAGGGGCCTTCCAGCCGGGAGCTGCTCCCTGCCCAGCGGAGAGACTTTTATTGGGATTAAAGGAACGTGCGCACAGCTGATCCAAAAGCTCTGGGATCATTCACTCCATGGGGATTTCCCTCAGCTGCTCCTCACCCCTGGCTGGATTTCGGGTGGCACCAGCTCCCAGAACATTTGGCTGGTGGGTTTTGGCAGCAGTTTTTCCCAGGATCTGCAAAGGAGCAGGCACCAAGGGCTCATAAACTGTGGTGGGAATGATGTGCAAGAACAGCTCAAGCTCCATGGAAAATCCCAGCTGCCCCAGTAAGGGACGTTCTCCTCCCTGCTGGGAGCACCAGCACCTCTCACTGAGGTCGAGGCAAGTAACGATCCAAAGTCCAACCTTGGAAATTCCAGCAATCAGGACATGGGTTCCTTCTCCCCCATCCTTCCAAGTCAACCATCACCAACCCCTTGAAGCTGCGATATTGGAATTGTCCATGGATATCTTCCAGTGGAGGGGCAGCTGAAGTCCCAGCCTGAGGAACTGCCCTTTGGAATATTTCCAAAGGGGAGAACTCCAGGCCCTGGGAGTTCCCCACACTCCTAAAGCCTGACTTAACTCCCCAGATTAGGAGCTGGTTTTTTTCGAGGTGTCCTTAAATGACACCATCAGTGCAATGCAGAGTCCATCACAGAGCCAAGGCTTGGTTTCTGCTCTCCTGGTTCCTGTTCCCTGATCCCACAGACTTTTCCCTGTGTTTGGTCCCTTCCACAGAAGCAGCCAAAGCTCCAGCAGCACTTTCCAGCTCAGCTGTCTTGGTTCGGTACATTCCCACCTTTTCATGAATCCCAACTTTCCCAGCAAAGGGTCACATCCTTCAATCCCACCCCATGAAGATTCCCTCAAGCCAGCCAGGGTCTGGACTTCTGGAGGGATTTCCATGGGGAAGAAGGGAGCTGCTGCCCTGGAATAAAAGCTGGACAAGACAAGACAATTCCATACCAAAGGCAGCAGTTGCCCTACACGGCGGCAGAAGCCAAAGTGACTCCCAGTGGGATCCTGCTCTCCCCAAGAGTGCAGCATCCATCCCTCCCACACTGCCCAACTCCTCCCAGGACCACCTGGATGGAGTTCCCTTCCCACCCTGCATTCCCAGCCCCCAAAGTGCCCCCCAAAACCCCCACCAGGAGCCCGGTGCTACTGGGAGAGTGCAGAATTCCTTCAGTTTATTGCCATATAAAAACTCTTGCTGGGATGGAAGATGAGGAATGGAAACACATCCTCAGCATCCCACGCACAGTCTGGCTCCCACTGGCTGCTCCATCTGGATCCCACCCAGCTGCAGAACTGTCTGGGAGCTCCCAGAGCTCTCTAGGGAGGCCTGACCCCAGCCAGGTCCTTATCCTGGGTGTTGGATCAGCACAGCCTGTCCTTTCCTAACCATTTTGCTCCCTGTGGAGCAACTCTTGATTCCAATCTCCCTGCCTGCGGTTTCCTCTGCTTCCTAACCCAGCTCTCTCCTTGGATTTGTTGAGGGATGAGTTCCAGTCCCTGCCTGGCTGCGGGGAGGCTCGTGCCCCTCGGTCATGGCTCCTCTGAGTCACTTTTTGGCCAGACACAAAGCAAAACTCTGCTGAATGGACCAGCGAAGCCAAAGGCCCAGCTTGGGCCTTAATTTGATGACAAACAAATCATTCATCTGCTGCGACTGAAGTGGGAGGGAAAAGGTCCAGGCTCCAGGCACGGCCTTTTCCCTTTGGAAAGTCCTTCCCACTCCTGGCTGTCACCTCTGGGCCTTGCCCAGCTGGGGAGGGCAGCGGTGACCTTGAGGTGCTCGATGTGGCACCGATGTGGCAGCTTTGGCCTGAAGAACCCCAGATTTGGGGGGTCTGAGATGGAGCAGCCCTGGGGTGTTTTATTGTTTTAAAATCAAGACAACTGCTGCAATAGACTCCACTGGGAACAAATCCTTGGGAAGTATTCCCTGCTGAAAGGGGCTGGGAGGAGGCTGGTGGGTCTGAACCTCTCCTTTATCATCTCCAGTGCCGTGAGGGCAGAGGGAGTGGGGATGGAGGAGATCCCTCAGCTCTGGGCCTCAGGGCACAACCAGGGAACCGTTTCCACACTCACTTCACCCCATTTCTGGGTTCCACAGGTGAAAGCAGCTCAAAAATCAACATCCTCAAAATGCTGAAAGCTCAGAAGTGCCATCACAGAGTGGGAGGGATTTTCCATGCACATTCCAGTGCGGGAATATTAACCTGGCTTCATTTTAACACCATTTCTGTGGGAATGGGGCCTGTGGGGCCTGCAGGGAATGGGGTGAGGCTGAAACAGGACCAGAGCAGGAGGAAATAAAAGAAGTGTGAGGGAAGAAGAACAGGAACTGAACAGGCTGAGACCTGGAAGGGGACTGGAGGTAAAGGGGATATAAAGGGGAGATAAAGGTGAGAAAAAGGAGAGATAAAGGGGAGGAAAAGGGGACACAAAGGGGACACAAAGGGGAGATGCTGCTCCCGATGGCAGCAGCAGGAACAACCCCTGGCACACGCTGTCATCCAGCCCTGTTTAGAGCTGGTTGAGCTTTATTTTGCCGGGAATTAATAGGGCAAAAGTAGAACTCAGGACAGTGCAGCAAAGCAAAGCTTTGCCCCAAAAGTGGGGAGGAGACAAAGCCCTGGAGCCCAGGGGAAATTCCCAGGGAATCTCTGTTTGGACAGCAGGGTTTGGTGGGACTGGCAGCTGCCACTGCTGCAGCCCCTGAAGGATCCAAGGGGATCAAAGATCCATCCATCCCAAACTCCTGCAAAGCCTGCTCAGCAACCTGGGGTTTCTCTCTTCCACGAGGTTCCTGGCAAACACTCCGAGGCAGGAATGGTGGGTGGAAGCCAGGGTGGGCTCTGGATGGGTTGGAGAGTGTTTTTCATGGTTTTCCTGGGGTGTTGAAAGAAATCCTTTGCTCTCCATGACCTGGGAGCTGTGGGAGTGCAGCGGGGTCGTGCTGGAGCTCTGGAGCTCATTAACTCCAAGCACTGAGGCCCAGGAGTTGGAGAGAGCTCCCTGAGCTTTATTGGTGATGTCAGCACCACCTCGGGGCCTGCTCACAGCCCTGCCCTGCCTGCAGCACTCCCAGAGGCTCCCTGAGAAGCCCAGGCTGGAAATGGGATGGATTTCCACACCAGCAATCCCTCAGTGGTGTGCCCAGGCTCCCTGTGCTGGCACCAGGAGGGCAGAGCTGGCACATCCCGGGCATGATCCCAAAGGGAAGGGAATGGCTGCTGGGAGAGGTCAGAGGGGGGCACTTGGAAGGAATTGGCCTCAATGACTCACCAAAAGTCAGGTTTTACATTAAAGCCTGGATCCATTTCCTTGTATCCAAGTCTCCTTTCCCAGGAGCCACAAAAGGAGGGTGTGGCACACACGAGGCTGTTCCACAGGATCCATTTCCCTGGATCCATCTGCCGGGTATCCCAGCACCCCCCCTTTTATCCCATAAATCCTTCCCTGCATTTCCACTCACTCTGAGCAAGGGATTTTCCAGATGGCCCCAAAAAGAGAAACACAAATCCAGCACATTATTTGGATGCAGTGATGGAGCTGCCTCTTCCCTCAGCTTCCCTGTGTCACCTCCTGCTCTGGGACGGGCCAGGCCTTTCCCACCTGAACAGAGACAACTACGGAGTGACTCCAACCAACCAGAACAGGGAAAAGCCAAATTAATCCCCCCAGTTTTGTCCTGCTCGGGCCCAGCTGGGGGAGGTCGATGTAAAAGGAGCACTCAGAGGGAGCAGCTCATCCCCTGAGGGTTGTGTTGTTCAAATCCAGCTCGCTCTCCGCAGGGAAACAACATCCAGAGACAAGGCCATCCCTGTGAGGCTCTGGGCTTACACCCTCACTGTTATTCCAAAGGATCCCAAAGTGTGCCCACACTGGAATCATTCCCAGTGTCCTGGCCATTGGGAAGAGCTTGTGCCCATCCCAATCCAGCTCCGTGAGGTGGGACAGGGGCCTCTGGAGCCTCCCACTGATTGTAATTAATGATTTTTAATCCGCAGCTGTCGAGGGGAGGCCGACAGTGCTCCCATTAACTCTATCCCTTTCCTTGGGAAACCCACAACTACAAACTCCCTCTGGAAGGCCCTGGTGCCATCATGTGAAAGGGAAAAAGGATTAAAAAAAGGAATACAGAGTTGAGAACCTCAGGAGGTGATGGATTTATCATCTGCTCTTGCTCATGGGATGAACCCGTCATGAGACAGGGGAAGGAGTGGCCTTGGAGACGCCAAGCTGGAGATTTCCCCAAATCCCTGAGGAAAACAACTCTCTGCTGATCCCAGGGGCTCCAGGCCAGCACTGAATATCCATTAGGCTGAGGCAAAGCCAGGACTCCAGCTCCAGGCCTCTGCTTTCACTCTTTGTGTTGGGCCCGGGCTCATTTTCAGGGACTCTGTGGCCAAGACACATCCAAAGGCCACGGGGCCACCAGAACCTCGAAGGCACCAAATGTTAAGGTCTCCAGAAGAAAGAAGCTGATGAAGCCCTCCAACACATCTCCCCCAGCCCTCTGGGAGCCATGAAGATCTCCCAAAGCACGAATTCCCCAGCGGAGCAGACCACACAGCTGGAAAAAGGGCCTGGATTTTTTATATCTTTCTCATTTTTTATATATTTCTCCTTTTTTTCTGGTGTTGCTTTAACCTGCAGCCAGTAACTCGAGGAGGTGCTGCTCATCTCCTAAAGTTCCCTCCTGCCCAACCTTCAGTGACATCCAGGGAGACACAGGAAACCCTCTGAGCTCCCTCCTGGCACCATCACAAAGCACAGAAGCCAAGGTGTGAAGGCCCCAAAGGTGCCAGCACATCTCCAGAGCAGCCTGACACCCTCGGTGCCCCAAAACTCGCCTTTTTCGCCTGAAATCCGAGTTCATTTTTCAGGCAGCAGTTGCGTAAGAACTTCTGCATGTGGTTCAGTTGTAAAACTTGGCCCAGGGTTTCCCTCACCATGGCTCAAGTGTTATTTTAGGGGGGAGGGAGGTTGGAGACACTTAAAAACCAGACCTACCCAAGCTTCAAATAAGTCTCTTTTTTTTTTTTTGTCCTGCAGACTGAAATTCCTGGAGTTTCCTGCTCTTTTTTGGAATGGCACCTGGGAGAAGGTTGAACCCCCTGAACAAGCACTACCTTGGAAAAAAGGGAGTTTATTAGTTCTGTTCTTTGGAGGAAGGTAAATGTATTATTAATGGCATTGGGGATTGTTAAAAACTGGGGAAAGCAAATTAAAAACTAATTCTGTCCTCACCATTTCCTGACTTTCTGTGCTTTTCCTACCCTGGAGTGGGGGGTGCTGCACAGGAGGGGAGGGATGGATGGGAAAGGCCTTCAAGTGCCTTCCCTGCCACTGACAACTGCTTTGGATTTTCCTTTCCTGCTTCTTTTCACTTCCCTATCTCCACAGGCTGCAGAGGGAAACCCTGGGAGTTCCCAGAGCCAAAACAGTTTGGATTTTCTTCTCCTCACCCCTTAATTTGCACGAAATCCTCCTTTTTCTGCACTGCATCTTCTAAAATAATTTGGATAAAAATAGGAAATAAGAGAAAATCCAAACTCTGGTGTGTGCAGCCCTCGAAGAAGGAAAACCCAGCACTGGGAAGAGACTCAGGGAATTCCCTCATTCCTGGTAGAGCTGAAACCTGTCCTTAAACTGTGATTAAACTTAATTAAACACAAGCTCAATATCAAACTTTAACAGGAGAACAATTAACACCCAGCCCTGGTGTTGCTTTCTCTCACCCTATCCTTTATATAAAATACAAATACAAATTTATACAAATTCCAACCATTAGGAAAAAAAATTAATTCTTTCTCATGCAAGGCGCAAACAAACCCAGGCTCCTCTTCCAGCCAGGATGGTGGAGAGAGAATAAATTAGGGAAAATACAGATTCCTCTGCTTACCTTGCCTTTGGAAACACTTTTCCATATCCCTGAGAGCTTCCTTGCAGTGGATATTTATCCTCCCAAATAATTTCCCATCCTGTTGCAGTTCCAATGGTTTTTGAAAGGATGCAACATAAAATCCACTCACCTGGAGGCTCTGGGGGCTGGGAGCTCAGGTCCCTCTGCAGATCTCTCACTCCTGGAGGAGTTTCCTGAAGGGAATCCCTTTTTTCCAAGCGGGACAGCACGACTGCCTGGTGAGAAGGATCAGAACTGGGTTAACGTGGTTTGTCTGGGACAAAGCTGCACCTCAAACATTCAATAAATGAAGGGGGGGGTTGAAACAAGTGGGAACAGTTGATTTCTGCTAAATTCTCCAGGATTTTCCCTGGGATGTTGTTTTCCAGACATGGATTTCATGAGACCAGACAGGTGAGCACAAAACCTCCTTGGACCAACCACAGGTGCCACCTACTCACAACTGTCCTTCACCTCCACCCTTGGAAAAACAAGGTTTTCCAGGGAAGATGCCGTTCCTTTGGGAATGTCTCATCTGGGGGGTGCTGAGGAGCACGAGGTGTTGCTGTTCCCAGGGACAGTCACCCCCAAGGACACCCCAGAGTGTCCCTGCAGCTCCCTATGGAAACGTGGGAGATCCATGGGACATGGAGCTCTCCTGGAGGTGTCTGAGCAGCCTCTGGGTCACCCAGGGGAGGGACAGGACTCAGGGCAGCTGTCCCTGCAGGAGTTCAGTTCAAATTCTCAAGGAAAACCCCTCTGTTTGAGGCAGGAAGTTCAGCCCTCGCTGCCCCCGAGTTTCCCGGTTTCTCCTGGAATATTTGGCAGATTTAAGACCCCGTAGGTGGTGATTTGGGGTCCCTTTTCCAATCTGATGTCCCTGGGGAAAGAGCCATTATAAATTCCTCCCTGGGAGGGTAGGGAGGCCCTGGAATGGATTTCCCAGAGAAACTGTGGCTGCCCCTGGATCCCTGGAAGTGTCCCAGGCCAGGTGAAGCCCCTCCCCACGATCTCAGGGGTGGATGAGCAGCAGTGTCACCAAATCCCATTTGGAGGGGACAGCAAGGACAGGAACTGCCAGTTCCAGAGTCCCTTTAATCCAAGGACAGTCTGAAGGTAAAAACGAGCTGGTTTCCCTCTTTCCAAAGGTCCCAAAAAACAGAGAACTGGATGAAAGCCACACATGACTCCTCCATCCTGGCAATTTCAAGTTCCTCGTTAAGACCTTTGCTGAAAGAAATGTAATTTAGCCACTGATGTGGCTCTGCTGGGGGACAAAACCCAGCAAAAGCAGCGTGGAGCCTTTACCTCCCCCCTCTCCCAACCATTTTCCCGCTCTTTCAGCACCCCCATCCCTGGGTGGGATGTGCTTTGATCGTTTGTTGGTTCAGGGTGTAATCAGCACTAATAATTTCTCTACCCCAGGACTATTAGGCACGTTTGGGAAGTGATTTCCCACCCCCCAGAGACCCCGCAACTGGATACCTCGTGTGCTAACCCGTGGATTTCCTCCACTTCAGCATATCCCGAGGCCTCGAGGAAATTAGCAATCCAAACAAATTCTGCTGGGGTTTCAGAGATGAATTCCTGCAATAACACTGCACTGAGATTGGATTGGGGGCTGGAGCTCTCTGCAAAACCAGGCAAAACATCCCAGACAACGAGGGCTTTGCCCAAACTTCAGCTTGGTGGTCTCGGAGTTCAGTGTCCCCCTTCCCTGCACTAATTACCCAGATGATTTCTGTCTCGGCACAAGTTCAGTCACTTCTCCTTATCCAGAAGCTCATCCTTTCCACGAGTTCCAGAGAAAAATGAAAGCGAGCAGATTAAAAATAGAAGAGGGGGAAAAAAAAAACCCAACAACTTGCTATCTCAACTGCCTCGTGCTTCTGGCACTTCCAGCGCTGTTCCCTGCTTTGTTTGCTTTATTTCTGCCTTTTTGTCTCCCCTTTCCCAAGGGAGAACTGCGAAGGTCAGACGCTGCCACGCTCCCGTGTCCTGCGGCAGGAGCTGCCTCAGCTCTTGGCAGGCTCAGAACCAGACAGTTCCTCGGGAGAGGTCCCGATCCAGGCTCGGGAAGAGCAGCGGGAGCAGGACATGGGAATGCTGAGCCATGGGCTGGGAGCAGCCAAACCCCAACACCCCGGGGCTGGGCACTGAGGGAAGGGGAACATCCACGGGGAGCAAAAACAGGGCTGGCTGAGCGAAAAGAGGGGATTTTATGTCTGGGTTAAAAGAGGTGGCTGAAGAAAAGAGAGTGGATTTTTATGTCTGGGTTAAGAGAGGTGGCTGAAGGAGAAGAGTGGGTTTTATATCTGGGTTAAAAGAGGTGGATGAGGAAAAAAAGATGGATTTTAAATCTGGGTTAAAAGAGGTGGCTGAGGGAAAAGAGTGGATTCTATGTCTGGGTTAAGAGACGTGGCTGAAGGAGAAGAGTGGATTTTATATCTGGGTTACGAGATGAGGGCAAAGAGTGGATTTTATGTCTGGCTTGAAAGGGGTGGCTGAGGGAGAAGAGTGGATTTTATATCTGGGTTACGAGATGAGGGAAAAGAATGGATTTTATATCTGGGTTAAAAAACGGGTGGATGAGGAAGAAGAGTGGATTTTAGACCTGGTTTAAAAGAGGTGGATGAGGGAAAAGAGTTGGATTTTAGACCTGGCTTAAGAGAGGTGGCTGAGGAAAAAGAGTGGACTTTATGCCTGGGTTTAAAAAGGGGGGGATGAGGAAGAAGAGTGGATTTTATGTCTGGCTTGAAAGGGGTGGCTGAGGGAGAAGAGTGGATTTTATATCTGGGTTAAAAGAGGTGGATGAGGAAAAAGAGTGGATTTTAGACCTGGCTTCTGTGTGGAAGCAAATCATCCAAGTGTCCTGGGAGTGAGAAGGAGCTCAGTTCTCCCACAGAGAGGAGACCAAATGAAAGAGTTCATGGGCAAGAGAGGGGTTTTAAACTGAGAATAACCTGCAGTGTCCACGAGTTCCGAGATAGAACTGAAACACTTTTAGTTTATTAATGAGTAAAACAGGAGCAGGGGATGCAGATGAAAAGGGAATTCAGTTAATTGAGGGGAAGCTTTCGCAGCTTGAAGGGAAACATTCGGTTCTGGGAATGCATGAAATGAAATCAAACCAAATTGAAAGCGGATTTTTTAACAAGAAAATGGACTAGGCCAGACCTAGAAGGGCTTAGAGACCTGATAATGATGAGAAGAGACACAAAAATCATGGAAACAGGGAATTTGGAGGCCTGCACTTCTTGCCCTCTGCAGAGAGTGAATGAGGTGAGAATTTGGTTCAAGGAGCTGAAATCTCAGCCTGAAGTTCTGGGAGGAGTTCAGGGAGGGGAGCTGGGCTTGGCTTCACCTCCCTGCCATAAACCAAGGGAATGTAAAACCCAGGAGGAGAAGAGGGAGCAACAAGTGCACAAGAAATCCCAATTTCTGTGCATCAGCTGTTTATAGCGGGAGGGTGACTCAGCCTGGCCCTGCCAGCAGGGCCCAGAGCAGCCTCCAGCAAATCCCCACCTGGAAACTGGGAAAAGCCTCTGCACATTGGATATAAATAGACATTTTCCAGACACATGAGGACAAGAGCTCAGACTTGTTGGACAGACATTGCCCCACAATGTAGAACTACCAATTTTCTTTTTTTCTTTCTAAAAAATTTTTTTCTTATTATTTTTATTGTTATTATTGTTGTTATTGTTATTATTGTTATTATCACTATTTCATCATTATTATTATTATTACTATTACTATTATTTTTATTACTTAGAAACTGAATTTAATTATGGCAAGTATTAAGAACTAAAATAATGGAAGGCAGGGAAGAACTAGGAATGTACTACAGGATTCTTTGTTCTGATCCATTGGGGTGTTGGTTCCTGAAGCTTTCCCTGTGCTGATGAGGACTCAGCAGGCTGAAAATATAAAAAAGGGTTTATTTCACCAGATCAGATGGTTTGAGCTGCTCTTCAGGGCACAGGGAAGTTTTTAAAGCAGCACAAAAACCAGAACAAGGTTTCTCATGTGTAACCTGAGCCTTGGGTTTATTCAGTGTCATAACTCTGAGGTAATTATGTTTAATCTTAGCATAATTATAATAAAAAGAGGAATATCACTGATCCAGAGCTCTGAGCTGGTGACAGCTGAAACTCATGGATGAATTACCCTTAATATCCTACAAAGAGGTGGTAGGTGCTGCACAAGGAGGGATGATCCAAGCTCAGAGGGACAAAAGGCCCATGGAAACAGGGAATGCAGGGCAGGGAGGGGCTAAAGGATGAGAAGCGAAGCATTGAAATTGCATTGAAATTTCACATTTTCATTGTTTGCATGGAAATTTTGGTCCTGCCAAGGGCAAGGAGCAGCAGGGGGGGAAGGAGCAGATCCTAAATGAGAGCAGGATATGGGATGAGGTCAGGGAGGACAGCAAAAGTCCTGATGAGTATTTGATGTGACAGGGAAGAAAAAGCCAAGGAGAGGAAGTTTGTGAATGGATCTGATCCGGGCTAAAGGCAGCATCCAGCAAGGCCAAGAGCAAAGGATGTTGCATTCATGGAGATGTGATGAGACAACAACTTGGACACGAGTCTGAGCTCAAAAGGTTGAGTTCTTGGGGCTGAAAACACTTAGGGCAGGAGCAGGAAAACAGGAAGATGCTGGCTGGCCTGAAAAAGAAGGAAAAGCTCTCCCCACCACCTGAACTGCATCAGCTGAGACAAAGCCTCTCAGGAGATTTTCCTTCCCCTCCCACATTGTCCAGCTTCCTCCTTTCACTCTGCTTCCCATCCCAGCTTTCTGTTATCGCTTGGATGATTGGGATCATCTGTGTCTCCTGCTCAGGACCTGACCCGGGCGAGCAGGGCTCATAAACCCGGCGGCCTCCACGGGGCCTTTTGATGTCTGGAGCAGGCAGCCAGGCTGCTGGAATTTATGGTTTCCAAGGAGGACTGGGAAAGGGAGAAATTTATGTTAGGAAAATGTGACTGTCATCTTCGTTTATCTCCCGGTTTTGTAATGGAAAACAGGCATTTCACAAACACATCCCCACAAAAGCCAGCGTGAAACCGTTCAGGAAGTCGAGCGTGTTAACCATGAACTGCTCCAGAAAGCCTGGGAANCTCCGACAATAAATCCCACCCCAGCTGCAACATCCCATCCCCATGCACCTGGCAGGGTTGGAAACCCCCGTGGAGAAGCAAGGCAGCAGCATCTCTCTTCCCTCTTCCATCCTTCATCGTGTCTGGATCAATCAGAAAATCCTTGGATCCTCTGGAGCACAAACCCCCCCCACTCAGTGCAGAAGCTGTGGAGCATCACACAGGCAGCAAATAAAGTGTGGAGCTACAGCAGGATGCTCCAAAGTTCAGGGAAGCCCATCCTGAACACGTGGGTTACCTGGAACCCTGCAGCTGGAGCAGGCAGACGAGGAGAGCAGCTCAAGCTGGAAGGAGTTAAGCCATGCAAATCAAAATGCTCCCAAAAATCAAAATGTTCCCATTTTGAGATGAAATCCACACAAATTTGCACTCCCACTCGATGAGTTTGTGTGCAGTCCTTGGCAGCTCATGGGGACTTTTGGATTTAGGAAAGAGCAGAGATTCTGTTCCAGCCCCACCCCAGCTCATTCCTGGAGCCTGTTCTGCAGGAAAACCTGAATTAAGAGAGCACCTTTTGCATCTGGTACCAAACAATCCGAATTCACCTCCGCTCCTGACCTTCCCACCGAGCCATTCCCAGTATTTAAACCATTTTCCGAGCGTTCAGACGGGAAGTTTTTCCATACTCACCCTGGAGGAGGTGGTGGCACTGCTGCTCCGTGTCCTGCCCTACACCCGGCGTGCCTGGGCACTTATTCCCGTGCTTTTCCCGACTTCCTTTGACAGGGAGCTGATTGCAGAGCTCTGTGATTACGTCTGCATCTCCAAAGCTTTCTTTCTCAGCTGGAAAGTCTCAAGTTCCAAGCTGGGATTCCCTCTCCACCCCCTTTGTCCAGGAGTTAACCCTCCTTCTGCTGGAAGGGGCTGTCTGCTCAGCACCCACCAAAATCTCAGGTGCAAAAGGAAGAGGGAAGGTGGCATTTTAAGAGAAAAAATCAGGGTTTTCTTGGACGTTCTCTGCTTATTAACTCTGGGCTGTAAGAAAGCTCTTTTTAATGATGGTATTTTTAATTTTGGACCTTCAGAAACGAGCCCCAAAGGATTAAGGGTTTCAAGGCTTTTTTTAAATTGCTTTTATCTCAAATTATTTTTTCTCATGATCTTGATCAGTCCGTGGGTTCCCAGCCAGAAATTTGCTGTCCCCCACAAACAAGGGGGACAAGAACCCATCGTTTCTCTGGTCAGAACCCAGTAAAAAGCACTTTTAGCCCAACTCAACCGTCCTATATTGGGACCTTCATGTGAGTGAGACAATTCCTCAATATTAGGAAAGATTTCTTCCCCAAAAGGATGGTCCAGCCCTGGCACAGGCACCTGGGGACACGGTGGCCTTGGCAGTGCAGGGGGATGGTTGGACTTGATGGTCCTAAAGATCTTTTCCAACCAGAATAATTCCTGATTCTCTAAATTTAGGATATTTCCCACATTTTTGGGTGGTGTTTTCTGGCACAGGGAGGGAACAGAGGGAACGTTCTGTGATCGAGCCTGGGAATGGATCCAGTGACTCTGCACTGTGTGGATCCATCGCTGGGAGCCAGGGGCATCCCTTGGGATCAGCCTTGCACACCCATCCCAGGCTGCCACACATCATTCCCATTCCCATTCCCACTCCCATTCCCATTCCCATTCCCATCCCAAGGGACCTCATGGCACCGTGGGGCTGCACTTGGTGACATCTGGCAGAAGGGATCTAAAGATGAGGAATCCACCTCTCCAGAGCTGCTTGGGCATTACTCCTCCACGCACACTCCCAATCCCTCTGCCTCATTTCCCACCTGGAATTCCTGGCTGGAAGTTCCTGCAATTCCCTCCCTGCCCCAACTAAAGAGCTTTTCCCCAATTTTTCTTCCCAATCATGAGCTTTTCAATTTACCCTCGACTTGACAGATCTGCCCATGGATTAAAGCTGCAAAGATCGGGACTTGGAGCCAAGAGCCTGAGGGACCTAAAATCCAAGGACACTTGTGCAGCACAGAGCTGGCATTCCAGTGGGATTGGAGCAGGGAATGACACAGGTAACTCCCAAAATAAAAGCAAAACCACACACAAACCCCCACCTCGAAACATTCAACCAGTTCCTATCCATGAATTTTGTCAGTGCCAAGAGTGCTGCATTTGCTCAAAGAAAGGATCAGCATGGAAAACTGTCAATCCATGCAAAGACATTCCAAGGTTTTTAAGGGAATATTCTGACAAAGTCAGTTTTCTGGCAGAAAAAATGAAGACCTTCCACTTTTTACAACGGGGAAAACAAAAAGGCATCATTCTCATTGCCGAACCCAAGGTTCACTGAGCCCTTTGCCACACCAGAAAACTTCCATGAAAACTCAGGGAAGTGTCAGAGGGGATGCACAGTTTATTTTTGGAAAATCCTGAGGCAGAACCTGCCAGAGAAGCTGCTGGTTTCATTCTAAACGCTCAACTGAACGAAACTCCCAGGAATTCCAGGCAGAACCCAAACCAGATGTAATCCCCCCAGATGTTTACAGACTCCTTCGAAACCCAGCGAGGGATAAACAAAATGGGAAAGGAATAAAAAGATGGAAAATCCCCCCCAAGCCTCTCCCCCCCGCCTCACCCCTGCCTACCTCCAGCGCTGCTGCTCCTCGGATAAATGAGGAGATTTGGGCACTGGTTTACGCCAGAAAACGAGGAACTTCCCAGGAACCCCCTCCCTGAGCTGCAGAGAGGAGGGAAAGGCAACCTGAGCATGGAAAAGGAGGGAGGGATCCAACCAAACCAACAAACCGCTCCTCGTTTCTTTGCCTCGGTTTTCCCTGGATTCCTCCCGCCTCCTCTTTTCTGAACGTTTGGATTTTTCTTTTTTTTTTTTTATTTCTCTGCTGGTTTTGCTGAGGAGAGCAGGGAGCCCATTAGAGCAGGGAGATTAAGAGAGTTGAGGGAAGATTGAGTAATGAAATGGCTGTAAAATCCCGGGAATTGTGCAAGGCAGATGGCCCCAAGGAGAGCGCGGCGTTCCCGAGACGGGGCACGGAGCGGAGCCGGACAAATCCCATCGGTTGGGGCTGATTAAAGGCACCCCGGCTGGGACTGGCAGGGAAGGGCTGCCCCCAGAGGAGCTGGGAGCAGGAATTTTGGGGAGAAAAGGCACCAAACCGTGAGTTTGCTGTTCAGCCTAAAGTGGGGACCAGCACAATTCCCGGTGCCATCACCTGGGTGCTTCCAAAGGGAGGTTTCATTTCACTGCCATGTGGGAACAGCAGGGGAAAATCTGGTTAATGACTGAAAATGTTCCTAATTAACATCAAACGCTGGAATTTCCAACTGTGGGGTTTTGGGAACTGTGAAATCAGCCCAGTAAAAAGCATCTGCCCTGTGCATGGCATCGAGGGCTAAAATTGCTTTAGTTTTTCCTGATTCATGGAATTCAGAATGCAGCGGAGCAAGGGCTTTATAAATATATCAATATA
>VWZW01000501.1:220784-337339 GCA_013397115.1 Edolisoma coerulescens
ATATAAAAATATATTAAATATAAATATAAATATAAATATAAATATAAATATAAATATAAATAGAAATAGAAATAGAAATAGAAATAGAAATAGAAATACAAATATCTATCTCTTAAAATGTATACCTTTAAGCCACTCAAAGAGTTCTGGGCAGCTCCCAGGTTTTTCTTTTCCTGCTTTTCCCAGCAAGCCAATGGTAAATGGGATACAGAGTCCATCATTCCCAACTGGAATCATTTCAACCTACGGACAGCAGAGCTGTGCTCCCTGTGGCAACAACAAACCAGCAAAGCCCCTTTGATTTCACTGCCTCGGTTCTCAGATCCTGCTTGGCAAGCCAAGCCCAGCGCATCTGGAAAACAGAAATCCCAAAGATTCCCTAAGAAAAGCTGGGAATCAGCGTGGGACACAGGGACATTTCTCATTGTCATGGGGATGGTTTGAAATCCCACCCAAGTCCAGGTCATGGAACACTGAGGGACAATGAGCACAAGCTCAGCCTAAACTCAGTTTTCCATGCAGATTTTTGTTGTGTTTCTCCACCACTTTAACTCATAGGAAAAACCTGGAATAATCCATTTACTGGAAAGTGATATAAATGATATAAATTATAATAATTCTATAAAATACAAGCTCATAACACAGAGATGGAACTGGGCAGTTCAATTAAACATCCAAAACACAGATTAACCTGAGGGACCAGATCTACAGAACTTTCCCAGCCTGTTGGTTAATTAAAAAATCCATATGATGAATAAAAAAAGGTAAAATATATAAAAGAGGTAAGATGTATTTTCTGCCCAAAATATGAAATTTTATTAAATATCACTAGAAGACATTTTTGCCTTTGCAAAGAGGAAAAATTGAATAAAAAAGAAAGAGGAGGAAACTTTAAAAAGTAGAATTCAGTTTAAAAAAAGGCCAACAAAAGTGAAACAAAGCAAACATTTGCTGGTGGATCAAACTTTGTATGAGACAGAAATGGGGAAGAATAGGTTTTTATACATTTCCATCCAATTTATCATGAGAAAAACAAGATTTGACTGAAAATCACCTTGAGAAAGAGGAGAGCTGAGCCCTGCCTTGCCACGTGGGCTCTGCAGGGCTCCTCCTGCCTCCCCTCGCTGCCGATATTCCCATTTTTTGGGATACAAAGCCACCTTTAGGAGTGTCAGGCAGAGGCCCGGGGTCTGTGTGTTTGCAGCAGCACACGGAGCAGGGATCTCGGTTTCCCCAGCTCAATGATTCCCTTATTCCCAGCTCCATCCCAGGAAATGAGCTCTGACTGCCGAGGGCTCATCTGAAGCAGCGGAGCTCCCACCAGAGCTTTGGGATCACCAGGAATGAAAGGAACATTCTTATCCCTGATAATGGGAAACAGTTTGTGCTGAATTACAGTTCCAGCTCGAAATCTGCAGTGCTGGGATAATTGGGAATTCAGCAGGAAAACTGATTGCTAACAGGAGTTTGGGATCCTGCAGCCGTTCGGGGTTGGGGTTTTTTGTAGGGATTGGTTTTCTCACGGTGTTTTTCTACCATGAAACTCCATCTCCATAGAACTGGATAATAAAATCCAGGGCCACCAGAGGATCTCCACACAGCAGGAGCTCCATGACGGAGACAAGCACCAGAGCAGCTTTGTGGATGGAATTCTTTGCTTTACAGGCAAAGTGTCAGTGCTGAAACGCCTGAAAATGCAGCTAACGAGGCCATTCCAGTTCTCTGGGTCACAGGAGGGTGATGATTTTACAGATTTGGTTTGCAAGACTAAATACATAAAACTAACAAGGAATGAAGGAAAGCAAAAGAAAAGCAGGAAAGAAATTCCCCACATCCTTCACTTTTCTCAGGCCAATTTCTTGCTGTACAATCCACCAAACCAGAATATTTTAATCAGGAGCATGGATATCCTTAAGGATTCTTCTTTCCAGGTGGGATTCAAGATTAAATTATCTGAAGGGTTGCAATAATGGTTCACTGAGAGAATTTTAATCCAAAATCAGGATAAATGGTCATGGCTTTAGTGAACTGAATTTTAAAAATAACCAACAGGGCCAAGTAGGGCAAGCAGAGGCTCTTCCCCCCCAAAACCTGCACTGCAAAATATTGCTCTCACCAAAATCATCCCAGGAAAACTGGAATCTGCAGGGCATGAGATGAATTCCAATAAAATAAGCAGCTGATCCAAGTCTAAGCCTACAAGAGATGTCCTCTGAACACTCCTGGTCTCCATCTCTCTTGGACAGAAGCAGCGTGAGGAGGGAAAGAACAGTGAAAAATGAGGATGCTGGAAGGTTTGCTGAGGGAAAAAGAACATTATTAATTAAAAAGGCAGAGACTGGGAGTTACAGGAGATGTAATTGGAGTGTTTCTAGTTGATTTACTGAAAATTGTCTTCAAGGGTAGAACCACATCACTGGAGAACCAACAACAACCTTCCCCACCCTCAGGACCCCCAGGAGCTCCTGCTTTGTTATCTTCTAAGGCTTTCAGGATTTCTTCCTGGTTTGTGGATGTGTTTTTGGCACAACCTCGAGGTGAAGGTGCCTTCCCACTGCACAGAACCCCACAGACATTCCCAGGAGGGAATTCACCCCTGAATTGCCCATTTTTGGGGATGATTTATTTGTTGGTGGCACATCCAGCATTCCCGGAGACATCTCCTGCCCGGACAAGGAGACCAAACCCACAGAGAGGGAGCAGGGACAGGGAACACTCACCGGAATCCCTGGCTCAGTGCTGGAATCTCCTGAGCTCAACCTCCTCCTGAACCTTGGCTGGAAAAGGCAAAGAGAACGAAACCCTGAGTTCACCACAAACCAGAGGAGTGGAGGGGAATTCCCAGCTCAGCCTGACAGGACACAGGGAATGGGGGATATTGGGAAGGAATTGTTCCCTGGGAGGGTGGGGAGGCCCTGGAATGGATTTCCCAGAGAACCTGTGGCTGCCCCTGCATCCCTGCAAGTGTCCAAGGCCAGGCTGGAATAACCTGGGATAATGGAAGGTGTCCCTGCCCATGGCAGGGGTGGATTTGGATGATCCTTAAGGTTGCTCCCAACCCAAACCATTCCATAATTCCATGATTATTAAAATGCCCAGGCCTTGCTTTATTTTTAGGGCTCTCTTTGGGCGCCAAGCCCTTCAAAGATCCCCCAGTCTGAGGAACACCACTCAAAAAGGAGCTGAAAACAGCCAAATTCCTGGCCTGCTGCAAACCCCGAGCTCCATAAGCTGTGGTTGTTTGCATTGTGCTGCTGTGTCAAGAAATATCCCAAAGAGAAGGAGCAATTTATGGAAAGTGTAACACTTACCAGGGAGAACATTCCCAGAAGCTGGGGCTGCTTAACCCTTCCCTTGGTAATAAAAAAATAAAAATTCAAATTATCCTGGATTCAGCCACATGGGATTTGTGGCTATCCCTCATTTATCAATTCATTAAATGCATTCTGAGCCATATATTGGGAATGACCATGTGGAAAATCAGCTGAAAATCAAATACAAAGCAGCACCTCCCTCTCTTATTTTCCAAACTCTGTTTTCCAAACCCTGTTTTCCAAACCCTATTTTCCACAACATGCATCACTAAAATAACCAGGTTATAGCAAACAGGTTTCCTTTCCACTCAAGATTAGCAAATAGGACAATGGTGCTTTGTCAAAATCCGTATTAAATTTCCCAGAACTTTCAGATGAGAAGGGATTTCACCTGGCTCTTGGATGTTGGGTTCAGATGGACGAATCCCACTCTGAGGAACTGCTGGACAAAGGAGGCAGGAGGAACTGAAAGGGAGAGAGCTCAGAATTGTTCACATTACATAAAATTATTTCATAAATTCATTAAATTTTGCAGACTCAAAAACTCAACTATCCCATTTTTCTTGCACTGGGAAGGTAGGTAACAAAATGGTCTGGGATTGGGGATTTAGATAATAAAATGGTCCAAGACTGGGAATTTAAATGATAAAATGGTCTGAGATGGGCTCTTCCTTAGAGGCTTAACGTGGATCCATCCCCAGCTCCTCCAGGACAACATTCCTGCCCGGCCAACCCGGACTCCTTCCCAAGGCAGAGCAACTTAGAGCTGCACTATTCATAAATACACATTTATTTTTCATTAGAAATGCGTAATTACAGCATTTTTAAAGCATTTTCCCCTAGAAAAGTAGTTAAGCAACAGTACAAACAGAATTGTTAGTCTTCTGCAAATACAGTTTTCATGACACTGAACAGAAACCACCAGCAAAAGGCCAAGACTTGCTGTCAAGGGATTTTTCCTTTCTTTTTGAAATATTTTCCTTTTTTTTTTTTTTTGTTATAAACACCAGAGCAAATTAAAAAAAAGGTTGTTCCAACAGTGAAAAATATCTGAGCTCTGGAACTTTCTCTCTGTGGCGAAGCAGGTGCTGCAGGGCAGCAACACCCCCCAACATCTGCGGGCATTCCAACGGCGCCTTCTCGAGGGACCAACGGGATGGGCAGAGACCGAGTCTCACAGTTGGGATGCGGGAGAGTTCTTCCCCTCCCTCTGAAAGATTTGTTTTGTCCTCTCTGAGTGGCTCCGAGTGCAGCCCATGGGGTTTTTCTGTAGGCCAGGACTTGGATCGGTGTCGTGATGCAGCTCCGAAGTTGGAATTATTCCAGGTGAAGCCAAGCAGGACATGGCTGGAGGTTCTGAGGTGTGGCCACGAGTCTGGGAGGAATTTCCAGCCCCTTGCACTCCATTTCTGACTGGAGTTCACTGCCAGCTCCCCAACATTCCTCAATCCTCTTACTGGATTTGGATTGCTCCGTGTTCTATCTGCATTTCTGGCTGGATTGCTGATTGAAGGGAATCAGTGCCCTGCAAAGGGGAACAGGACAGCAGGAGATCAACCAAAAAGTGGTTTTTATTGGTGTAACCAAGAGAATGTGAACTTAAAGTTCTTGTGTATACCAGTGGAAAAAATTCCAGAGCAAAATCCACATGGATGTGGGCTCTGTGACAGTAGGAATGGGAACACACAAAGGCACCAAAAATAACATCAAGAGTCCTCATGAAGCCTAACGAGGAGGCTGAAATAATGCAATTATGATAAAGATCTACAAAACCATGAGTGGCACCAAGGCAATTATTCCCTCTCTCTTCCCACGAAAAGAAACAGGTCCAAATAAAGGAAATAAACCCAGAGTCTGGCACCAAGTGAGCAGAAGCTGTGGAAGGCTCATCCCGACGGAGTGACTCTGGGAATAGGGAGCTGGGCAGGGCTCTGCAAGGAAAGGCCACCAAGGATGATCATGGAAAAGACAGGAGGAAGTTCTGGAGTGCCAGAGCTGTTGGGGGTAAGGAGAGTGAAATCACCTGTTGGCTTTGTCCTTGGAATTTCCCAGCTGGAGCAGGATAGGGTCTAAAAATGCTGATTTTGCCCACTGCAGCCTTTCCCTATTTTGGGTGAAGTGAGAACAGCACAACTACAGTCAGCTTTTCCTCAGGGAAAATTCCTCCTGCAGGCCTGGTTCTCCTCGCTTTCCAACGAAAACCAGGAAGAATTAAAAGTGAGCACAACGGATTGAAACCTTCAAAAGAAATCTCTTTACAAACAAACTCGCTGCCTACCAGGAACGATGCTGGGGAGGGATAATCCCACGGCAAACTCCCAAATTCCTGGGAGGCAGGAAAAGCATCTCCAGAGCTGTGAGAGGAGCAGCATCCAGAACAGCTGCACTGGCTTGGAGAGAGCCCCTCACACCCAGGAAAGCCTCCCCTGCCAGCAGCCGGGACCACAGCACGGAGAAAACTCCCAGCAAAGGGCAAGGATTTCAGGATTTTTTTCCTTCTAAACTCCCCCTGGTTCCAGAGATCTGCCCTTTCTGGATTTTCCCTCATGAACACCTGGAATGGATGCTCTGTGCAACACCTTGGACACAGAATTCTCTCCCTGACAGGATTTCTGTGGTTAAAAAAGCCTCATTTGAGGCCCTGCTTTGTGCTCCCAGCCTTGAACCTGCCAGGAGATCCACAAGGGTGGAAAAACCACCAGATTTCCCAGCTTTGAGGTTTTACCACACAGTCCCACTTATTTATTATTCAAATTAAAACCCCAGAGGTTCAAAATCATCAAGTGTTGCTCCTAAATTAATTTATTTCCCTGTGCCTTCTTGCCAGTAATTGCATTTGGCTACAGGAATTTTTTTTGCCTGTTTAATTTGAAGGGTATTTTGTGTTCGCTCAAAAGTTCAATGAATTCATGCCAAGGTGCTGAAAAAATCTATGAGATTGCTAAATTTGATAGCACAAAAGTTTTTAAATAATCCTCCAAGTTTTGTTTCCCATTTAGAGGAAAAGTGTATTGAGTAAATAGAGTTATCAAATATCAGCACAACAGCAACACCAAATCTTGATCCAATGCTCAGACCTGAAAGGATTACAAGAATTTATATTTGGAATGATGGTGGGGTTTTTTCCAAATCTAACAAAATTTACCACCAGCATTGCATTGGAGCAGAAAATTTTAATCCAAATATTCTGTATTTCTAGACTTTGCAAACTGCTGTCAAAACATGAAAAGAAGCCAAGCAAAAATCCTTTATGAATACACTGAAAATACAGAATTGAAGTGGATTTTGCTGTGCTCCAGCTGAACTCAGAGCAGGGATTCATTTCAGGAAAAAAAAGGGCAGAAAACTGGTACCTTGTTGTGAGACATGAAATAAATCCACATTTGTGCTGTTTCAAACAGGGAACTGGCACAGAACCCAAGCCAGGTGGAAAATAAATTCCATTTTAATGAGCTTTGATTGATAAAGAGCTACAAAACCCTTGGGAACATCCCAGCACCTCGACAAAGAACCAGGTGGAAGTGTCAGGGCAGCCTCACCTGGAGGGTTTTCCCTTCGCTCAGTTAAGACTTTTCCCTTCAGATAAGAGATCCTTCTCCACAGGACAATTCTATATTTTTATCCATGAAAAAAGCCCCTGAACTATGGATAAACTCAGAGCAATGCAAACACCAAGTTGGTTTCTCCAGCTCCTTTCCAGATCCTCTGTTTTCCCTCGGTGCAAAGTGAGGAAATATTTATGGCCAACTTGTTTTGGGGCTTGTCTTGTTTTTCCTTTCATCCCCTTTTCCTGTCACATTCCTTCCCCACTTTCCCTGGGCTCCCTGGAAACCTCTGTGGTTAACCACAGCATTAAAAACTAACACGGTCCAAAGTGTCCCTGAAGAGGGAGGAACTCCTGAGGTGGCTGCTGCTCTTGGGAACTTTGCTCCATAATTCCTTCCTGAGGAGGTGCTGGATGAGGAGGGAGCACAGGCACGAGGAGAAACCTCATGGGAGGGAAAACTGGGAATTCCACAGGTCTGGAGTGGGGACAGCAGCACAAGGAACACCTCTCACTACCTGCTTTGCTTATTTGGGATCATGATCCTTGTGGGTCCTTCCCAACTCAGGGTATCCCGTTGTTCTTGGATTTATTAAATCCACGGGAGCAGCAGTGATGGAGAATCCATAAAAAACAAGGCACAATCCCTGCAGAACACCCTCAGTGTCCAGAGCACTCTTACAAGTGATTAAAAATAAAATATTGACAAGGGCAGAGCTGAGGCAAATAAAATTCCACAAGCACTTGGCTTCCCCAGGGAAGAAGCCCACGGAGTGGGATTTTCAAAACCACGTGTGACCAAACCCAGAAAAACTTGTTCCAACTGTTTTAAATCAACTTTGTGGTGCTGTCACCAAAGCTCAAAGCTGATGACAGACTTTTTCTAGCCTCAGATTCACAACTCTTCAAACTGATTCAAAAAGTCCAAAAAATCCCCGATAATTCCTCCTCCATCACGGAGAGGATCAAGTGTTCACTTCCAACTGCTGCAGGAATTTCTGTTGATCAAAACAACTGGAAAACTGCTGTCAGAACAGGAATAATTTTTCTGAGGGAAACCTCAGCATGAAAATCTTTTTTGGCTGCTTGCAGACACGTGTTTGGTGCTGCCCTTTGCGATGGCTCCCAGCCTTCAAGGACACAACGGTGACCAAAATAACTTCTCCAGAGGCACTGAGCAAGGACAGAAAAGCAGGAGCAGTCAAGGATCATTCCTACCTTAAAAAAAAATGATGTTTCTTATTATAAATCATGGGTTTTATGGTTTGGAAAGAGGATCACGAGCTCCCTGTATTTGTGGGTAGATACAAAACACATCTGACAGCTGTTCCAAGCAAGTTAAGCACATTCAGTGAGGAAAGGGAGAGGTGAAGAAGGAAGGAAGGGCTCACTCCGTACTTGGTTGGAGGCAGAGTGGTCCGTCACGGGCGTCAGCTGCACGTACTGCACCTGGATGTCGCTGCCCTGCAGCGGGGACCCGTCCACGCCCCCGGACGCGGGCTCGGCCGAGGCCACGGCGATGAGCTGAGCCCCCTGCAGCACCTGTGGGGAGGGCACGGAGACAGAGGGTGAGAACCAGGGAGTGCCAGCCAGGGCAGGCTGGAAGGAGCACAGAGGGGGAGCTGGTCCCAGCTCCCTGCCCAGCAGGGCCAGCCCAGAGGAGGGGGTTGTGTCCAGGCGGGTCTGGGATGTCCCCTGAGGGAGACTCCACACTGCCTCTGGACAAGCTGTTCCCACACAGGAGAAGTTCTTCCTCATGTTCAGGAGGAACCTGCCATGCTCAGTTCCTGACCATTCCCTCCTGTGCCATTGCTGGGCCCTCAGAGCAGAGCCTGGTCCATGCTCTGCCCCTCCCTGCAGATGGACATGGATGAGGTCCCCTCTCATCCATCTCTTCCTGAGGCTTCCCAGCTCCCTCATCCCATCCTCCTAAGAGAGAAGCTCTCCTAGACCAGGAATACCCCATGAACCATCCACACTAGAATCAGGAATACCCCATGAACCATCCACACAAACAACCACGAATACCCCATGAACCATCCAAACAAATCCAGATCCAACACCAAAACCCACTAAAAGAACCCCAAGAGAAGCTGTCCCTCAGTCCCAGCTGCTTCCAGCCACGAGGGTTTCCCACAAAACATGGAGCATGTGGATTCCCATATTGGATGCTCAATGCATTCAGCCTTGTGGGATTGGTAATTATGTTAATTATGATAAATTAATTGGGACAGAGTGACAGATCACTGTGATAACATCAGCAGCACACCAGAAATCACTGAGCAAGGTTTTCCTGCATAAACACCCAAATCCAAGATATTCCTTCCCGCAGCCAGAGGCATTCAACTATTACAGCAATGTTTAATTCCTATCAATAGGAAGGTTGTAGATTTAGGAATTCCTAATTAATGCTTATGTTTATCCCATCTGCATTTGGCTGGAGAAGACAACAAATCCCTCACAGGCTTCAAACCCCACAACAGTTGATCCATCTCAAAGCACTTAAAAATGGGCTTGGGATAAACTCATTTTAATTGTCTTCTGGAAACAAAAATCAGAATAAAATCAATGTATGCAAATGATAAAAAGTTCCCCTAGCATTTCCCAAACCCAGCCCCACATTCAGGTTTAATTTTTATGAGCCACAAATGAGGGATTTTTAAACATTGGACACAACGAACAAAAGGAACCTTTCAAACCAAGGGAAGAGAACAAAGAGCAAGAATAACATTGTTCACAAAGGTTCTGCTGAACAAAGAATGATTTCTCAGCTGATCTGCGGGTGGGTGGCCATGGATGAGGGGGTGGACCCGAATTTCCCTGGGGAGCGTGGGAGGAAGAGGAGGTGACCTCCAGAAATGACCTCTGGGGTGTTGTTGGGGTTTTATTGGGATCTTGGGTGTTCTGAGACAGCATCAGCACCAAGCTGCTTGAGGATGTCCCAGTCTGCTTTTACAGGAATAAGCAGAATTCTCTCATCCCACAGTATTAGTTTTGGAAGCACCCGATGCTGTCAGGACCGCAGCCTGTCCCGCTGATCACCTGCAGGTTTGAAATTACTTTTTTTCTCATTTCTTTCTCAGCTGTAAAATTCAGCAGGGCTCTGAGTGACTGAACAGCCCCATGGGCACAGAATCCTGGAATGGGTTGGGTTGGATCACCTGGGATAGGGAAGGTGTCCCTGCCCCTGACATGGGGTGGGATGGGATGACCCTAAAATCCCATCCAACCCAACCCTTCCAGGATTTTCGGATTCTCCCCCTGTGGCATCCCACTGACCCGAATCTCTGTCTTCCTCTTCGGGGTTTTCCCTCTCCTCCCACCCTTTTTTCCCCTCTATCATTCTCTTTTCAAAGTCTTGATGATTTGAGACACGAAAACAATTGATCTCCCAAATTTCTAGATTTTGACCCTTCTTCAGTGAGGTATTTACCATACCAAACATAATAAAATGAATATTAACAATGAAAACCAGCTACTTTCTCTGCTCCCTTTCCTTCCATTTTATCCCATAAGAAATAATTCCCATTTAACATTCAACTGCCAGGGCATGAAAGGGAATCTTTTTAAAAAAAATAATAAAATATAGGAAGTTTTCTTTCAATTTCTTCCAAAATTATTAAAACATGGCTCAATTCCTATCACATCCTCTGCTGACTTACTTATCCCTGAGATTTATTCTTTGGCAAGTCCATCACTTCAGACTTTAAACTCCAAAACCAGGTAAAGGTTTGGGGATAGTGAAGTTTGTTTAAAACACCCCTTCCTCAGGCTGGGCCTTGGCAGCTTGAACCTCCTAAACCCCATTTTTGAGCCTTCTAAACCCCATCTTTGAACCTTCTAAATGCCATTTTTAACCTTCTAAACCCCATTTTTGAGCCTTCTAAACCATTCTTGCTACTGTTTCGAGCTTTTATTAATCTGGGCAAGCACATGTATTTGCCTACCTATAAGAAGCTCAAAACCAAGAACATTGGGATTTTGGTGCCTTTTTTCCATGTTTTTTCCCCCATTTCTACAGCAGGAATGCAGGAATGTTTCTTTAAACCAAAGTGAGGTTTGGAATCACAGAGCGAGTGGATATTTCTGGAAGCTGAAAATCCTGGGACACTGATGGCCAAACACATTCAAATGACAAACACAGCTCCTTCAAATGATAAGAAGCTCTGCTGATAAGAGCCCTCTTCCAAAAGATAACTCCCTGTCCCTGATATTTTCAGTCTGAAACTTTTGGAGCCTTAAACTAAAACCATCTCCTGCATTTAGTGCCAACAAAACATTCATTTAGTGGCTCACATCCTCAAATATTCCAGTATGAAGGAAATGCAGCGTCGTCGGATAAGGGCTTTGCAGAAAATCCCACTGCAACAGCTTGCAGGTGCTTTATTCCCATTAATGTCCCAAGTAATTGCTCTGAAAATAAAACTGTGTTGGGTTAAGGTAACCGAAAACAAAATAAAAATCATCCACTGGTCTTAAAGCTGAGGGTTTCACTGGGAATTTAACGAGCTGCTTCCTAAAGCTTCGCTTGGAGACCTTCCCTTCCCCAACAACAACTTGTACCTAAATTTGTTATTTCTTTCTGACATGAAATGTGAAAAGCAATCCAGCATAAATCAAAGGCTCTCCTAAAAGCAGCTCAGAGCAGAGGAACTGTCCCTGCTGTGCATTTCTGGGAGTGCTGAGTGGAACCGTGCAAAAAGTGACCTTAAATCTGTCAAAGCTTCATTAGGGAACCCCCTGCAGGGCCATAGAACAAGGAGCACCTCCTGGAAATTCCCCAAAATTACAGGCATGGGAAGGGAAACTGATTTCAGCTCCACAGAGTGGGGAGAAACCAAAAGGAGGATTCTAGAGTGTGTTTTTAGCAGGGGCATTATTTAATTGGATAAGAAGAATAAATCATCCCAGCTGCTTTCCCGGTGATCCGAGATTCCCTTCTTGCCCTGGAGAAACGCAGGAACACAACCTGCAGCCATTGTGTCACCTAAACGTCCCCAAAATGTCCCTTTTCCTGCCTGCCATGGGTGGGTGGAGAGAGAGGATTGATGGCAAAGCGTGGCTTTGCTTTGATTTCCAGCAGGGATGGGTTCAGGCCCTGAACAATGACATCAAATGCATCAAATCCAAACATTTCCACAGAAAATCCACTTGAAACCAGCACATGTGCAAAGGTTAATTATAATTCGTTGGCAGTTCAAGTGCAGATGGAATTTCAGGAGAAAAGACTGGTTATGGAAACAGGAGTTACCTCATCTCATTCCCTGTATCACATTCAAGGGGATATTGGGAAGAAAGGAAATCTGGATGGTTCTTCTGACTCATCTCCTGCTCCGAGATCCTCCCAGGGAATTGCCCTCTGAGGGAAACTTCTCAGGACAGCTCTGGAGTTACCTGATGGCACTTCCCAAAAACAACCTGCCCTTCAGAGGGATGGAGCACTTTTCCTGCAAAGAAAGACTGGGAGAACTGGGATTGTTCAACCTGGAGAAGCTTCAGGGTGACCAAACCGTGGCCTTGTAGTGCCTGGAGGGGCTCCAAGAAAGATGGGGAGAGACTCTGGACAAGACAAAGGGAATGGCTTCCCACTGCCAGAGGGGAGATTTAGATTGGGAAGAAATTCCTCCCTGTGAGGGTTGTGAGGGGCTGGAATGGAATTCCCAGAGAATTTCTGGCTTCCCCATGCCTGGAATTGTCCCCTGGACAGGGCTTGGAGCAACCTGGGATAGTGGAAGGTGTCCCATGGCAGGGGTGGCACTGGATGGGCTTTAAGGTCCCTTAGGAGTCCCCAAATCTACACAACTGCAAAAGTTTGTAAAAAAATGGTTCAGTGCCAGCAGCAAGCATGGCAAAATCCATGGAACTGCTTCCCAAAGGAAGAATTTTCAGGAGCGGGCAATTCCAGATCTCAACGATAATTCACTATTTTGAGCAATACTAAAGAAGCCTTTGGCTTAAATATTTGGGTTTTTTTTTTCCCAGCAGAATGTTATTGTTGGGTTTTATTCAATGTACAACTGAGTAAGGAATGGCTGGATAATCCAGAGAAAAACACTCCAGTGTCAGGGAAATCTTCCTAAACTGGAGCTGCCGGGTGCAAGAGCTCAAGGAACGAGTCAAGGACGGGTGACCCAGACTCCTGCAAGTGACCAGCACTGGGAGAGGTCATTCCAGGGAATTACTGAGGGTGTCTCACACAGCATCTGCCTGGTGGGAAATTTGCTGGAGTGCCATAACCCAGCCAAGAGGGAGAGGACCCCTCATTCCTGAAGGAATGGCTCCCTTTCCATCCGAATGTGGCAGATGCCTGCTCGTCTGAAAAATGCAAACACGGCTTGAAATGGCACCCTGGTCTCGAATTCCTGGTGGGATTATCTGTCAGGAGAAATGCTGGCGTATTTTCAGCACTTCCTACAAAATTCTGCTGAAAACTTCAGGCAATTGCAGCGGGAAGAGCATCCAATCTTTTCCTAAATAAATCCAAAGGAGGATTTGGCCTCTCAGTGCTGCTGAGAAGCTCCATCCCCTCCAATGAGGCTGGCAGTAAATATGCCACTTAAAAAGAGTCCGAGCAGATCGCCGAGGATCTCCCCAAATCCCACACAGCTGGGAAACGTCTGCTCCAATCCCTCACTTTGCCCTCGGAAGGGTCATTTCGCTTCGACTCCAGAAAGAAAAGAGATTTAGGGGGAGTTGCAAATGTTTACATCATAACTGGCAGTGGGTTTTTTTTTTAAGACAAGCAAAATAACATCTGAAAGTTTGGCTCTTGTTGCCAGAGTAACAAAACACTGCTCCTACCGTCCCCGGCAGGATCCCATTAACCGGGAGAAATAGGGATGGGGAAAACAAGCACAGAGCAACAGAGAACTTCTAGGATTGCACAGCTCAGGAAAAGGCCGAAGAAAATGAATCTTCTCCCTCCTCCACTTTAATTGTGGAATGATGTCACCAAGCTCGAGTACCATCCATCCAGGATCAGAAGTTCGTGGTGGCTTCAAAGGAAAAGCAGGAGGAGGATGGCAGGAAAAAGCAAAGTGAGGAGCCTGAGCTATAAATCAGCAGCTGGAGAAAGTTCTAAGCCAGTCCCTGTCAATTAAAGAGCACTTAAAGGAGCAAAGAGTGCTCTGGAGAATTACCTGAGTTACATTAACGAGTTTCTAACAGAAACTTGCACCAAAAAAAACCTGCTCTGGACATAATTCATGGGAAAAAATTCCCAAGGACAAGACAAAGTGGTAACTTGACCCAAGTTAAAGAGCAGACTCGGTCCCTCGGGGTTTGTTCTCTTTAACAGCCCCACTCCTTTGGGAAGATGCTCCCTGATTTCCTGGACAGGGAAGGAATCCAGAACCTGGAGCTGTCTGTTGTCTTTAGTTTTCCTTTTCCACCAAATCTCCTGACAGGAGTGACAGAGCTCTCCTGAACACAAGGAGATCTCCATGTTACAGGGGGTATTTCCATGTGGAAGGGGAATATGAATCCCAGAATTTAGGCTAAAAGTAAGCATTTGGAAAGGCTGGGGTTTCGAATGAAAACCATATGAGAGAACACCTGCACTTCTCCAAATACTCCTGCAAAAGAATACAGGATACTGGTAGGAAAGGAATTAAAACACACAGCTCCAGCTCTAATCCTGGCTTTTATCTCCTAGGAAAGTTCAAGTCCAAGGAATCCAAAGGAACAGAAGTTTTATCTATTTTATCTCAATTACTGGCACTGGGCAAGGTGAGTGTGGCTCCAGAGGTGACTAGAACCAGGAGGAGATGGGCTGGATATTAAAAGTGATCCATCATCTCCCACCCCAGAAAACCATCTCTGATGTCCAAACCCTTTTCCTGAAAAAAAGCAATTAGGAAAGCTGATGGATTTCCTCCACAGAGGTGGATGTTCTTCCACACAGTCACTGTCATTGTTAAAATATTGGTTTTTGATAGATTTAATAACCTCAGAGCTGCACAAAGCAGCACCCTCTGATTCCCAGCAGGGCTCACAGATAAGACAGGAATTATCTCAGTTTTCTCCACCTGAGGCCACATCATTTCTGCTGGAATTCCACACGTGCTTCCCTTCAGCCAAGGCACTAAGTGGACAAATGTTTCCAATCCCAGGGAGAAAAGCTTGGGAATTGGTGTTTCTTTCACACCAAGCCTTTGCAATGATGCAAATGTTCTTTTTCTAATTTGCAGCCATAAAATGGAAATGAATCCTAAGAGAGTGTCAGCTTGTTTGACTAAGTAATGTACTACAAGTTCATGATGCTTTCCCAATTTTGCAAATGAATTCCTGATTCCTTGAATTAATTTCCTCCTTTATGGACTTGTCTCTAGTTGAAGCCAGTAGCCTGACATGTAAGAATTGTACAAATCCTTAAAAATGGGATTTGCCAATTACATTCCATGTTGAGCCCACAAATAAAATCCTTTTTCTGGGAGGGATTTTTAAAATTTCATTTTTTTTTCCTGCTTGCATGGGAAAGCATTCCCAGAGAAATTAAGATTTTAGCCGAGAACCAAAGCTCCGTTTCAAATGGGAACAAAGAGGAGTAAGAAGGGATTTGTTTATCCGCTGCACTTCCTGCATCGCTTCGAAAACTGCATCGAGTCATTCTAAAGCCATTAGGTAACACATCCACCCTGCTCTGCTATAAATCATTAAAATCTCTTTGCTTTGGGGGTGGAAAACAATTGGCACAGGCGTGGAGTGCCTGTTCTCCCCTGTGGATTAAACTCCAACCATATGTGAGATGTCAGGGCAGTTTTACCCTTCCCGGGGCTCTCCGAGGTTCTGTGCTCTCCTCACCCCTTTGTTTACCCTTTGTGTTCATTTTCCACTCCAGCCAGATCCAGGGGATGGAATTACAGGAACCAGCCCATCTCTGAATCCCTGGCTTTGCTGTAGAGCTCCAAGTTTCACCTACGTGGAGCTCCCAGCCATCCCTGGCCTGTGCTTGAACCTCACTCTCCCATCCAGCAATAAATTTCTATTTTGCTACCAGCTGAGCCTCTAGGCCAGCCAAAGGTCTTTAATTCCCCTCTCCAGATTATATTTGCATACATGTTAAACTTTCCCAGCGTCATTTGCATGGTTGAAAAGGCATTTTTGAACCCCTCTCAATTTTATTTTATTTTTTTTTCCTGGAGTGTGAGTTCGAAGCAGACATCAAGGAGAGCTCTGGACCCAAAGCTGTTCTTTGCTCCGAGCCCACATCTGCTTTTCCCCAAGCCATTGCCAGTTCTGGAGCTCACTTTAACACCCAGCTGGGATAATGTAAAACGAGGAGAGAACCTAAAATAAAGGCTGGGAGCACATTTTTGTGTTCAGGAATAGTTGCGTGCAGCGAGTTCAGCTTCACTCATGTTCTACCCACCTAAAATTTTGTCTCAATGAAAGGAAAAGGGGGGAAAATCCCACCCCAAACCAGGCCCGGTGCGCGTGTGTGGCCACACAAGTGGGAAGTGGAACTAAAGCTCAGCAAAGCTGTATAAAATCCACTTTTAGAAGGTAAAAGTGCCTTATTTTTACAATCAACCCCTCAGTTCTGAAAGCAAAAATGTGGTTTTCTCCCAGCGTCAGAAGGGAATTACCCAAGCAGAGAACACGGCTGCTGGGAATCTTCTCCCTCCACAACTCCAAACTTCCTCCTGTCTAATCCATGGGAAGTCTGGTAAGAAAATGTTTAATTCTTAGGACACTCCAGCTACTGGAGTGCAGAGGGAAGTGCTGGACAAAGAGAGCTGAATCTATGGAATAATCCGATATAAACCATCATTTTTTGGCAGCTTTGGTGGCCCGAACATCCATCAGGAGTTGGGCAGCAATAAAAATGATAACCTGATAAGGTTATCCCAAAAGCTGTGCAGAGGGAAGAAGCACAGCGAGCTGTCTGACAGGGATTTGTGGGATGGGGAAGGAGTTTCAAGAGCGTCAGGGAAAGTTATTCCTCCTCCCAGCCCATTAAGGGATGAATTATTTTGACTTAGATGAGCAGAATTTTCTTCACACATCCTCCAGTCTGAGCCTGACTCTGTCTGGCTGTTTATGGAGATGAAGAAAGGCTGCAAATGGGTTCAGCATTTGAGGAAAAATCAAAACCCACCCACATTTGGCCTTGCTCAAGTCTGGTGCTGATACAAATGAGAGCATTTCCAGCCCTTGCATGGATCCAGACGCTGCCTGGGGAGTGCAAAATGCCAAGATCCCGTTAATATAAAGATTCCATAGAGCTTGTGCTCAGAAAAAGCAGTTTTTCACAGCTAACACAGAACATGCTGGGTTTTTTTCCTTAAAAATCCTTTAAAAAGTGTGAAAGTTCAGCAAAAGCAGCTCGTGGAGAGACACCCGGAATGACCCTGGTGCCACTGAGCCCCCTCACGCTGAATGCCCCCCTGAATTCCCAGTTCCTAAGGAAATTCTGGGAATATTTCCCCCCTGAATCCCCAGTTCCTAAGGAAATTCTGGGAATATTTCCCCTTAATTTGCAATTTCTAGCTGAACACGAGGTGTTTTTTTGGGGCCTGTTCTCCTCCTGGTACCAACATTTTGCTCTGGAGCAATCCGGGGTTGGATCCTGTCGGGATGGAACAGTCCAAATGCAATGACTCCAAACTTTATCCCTCAAAAATCATTTCACAACCCCCTGCTAAATCCAAGTTTCACACTTTTTGAGGAGAAAGGAGAACTGGGATTTAAGGACAAGGAGGCAATAAGTGCTATTTAAGCTTCTGTCATAACAAGGAGATAAAAGCACAGGAAAGAAAGGGATAAAAGACTCTCCAAGGAGATTTTCAGCTGACCAAGAATTCCCTCTGATCCTTTTATTTACCTACTTAGAGCTTTTTCCTGAATATATCACTTAGGAATCAGATCACACAAAGCACAAAGAAAGCCACTGTACAGTAAATAAGCCACAGAGGAGATAAGTCATGAAACAGCACTGAAAAAGATCAATTTAAATCTTTTTTTCCTCCTTTTAATGTGCAGTCAGATTAAAAAATCTTTAAGAATTATCCATGCTAAAATTGGAGATAAATAATAAAGCATTGGACATCCCAGAGTATGGTTGGGCAGTGTTATAAGAAGAGCATTAAGAGTAATTAATTAGATTTTAAATGAGATTTTAAAGTTTAAATGGTGTCACCCAGAACGGAGCAGGCAAAGAGTGAACAGGGGAACTTTTTAAAAGCTTGGGAGTCTCCGACTGTGAGAAATTTCATGTTCCAAATCCATGGAAATGAAAATTTCTGCCCGTGTTCACCCTGGATGGGAGTGCTCAGGGGTTAATTCCAGTGCCGGAGTGTCCAGAGAGATGGAGCAGGAGCTGGAGCCGGCTCTGGAATCCTGTCCCACCCTCCCGGAGCTCACACAGATCCCCCAAATCCATGTTCCCACTGATTTTTTAGGAGCAAACCCCTGCACTGCCCAGGGCTGCTCCTGCTCCACCTGCAATCCCCAGGTTTGTATTTTCAGGGCTCCCTGAGCCAACACTTCCCGTCCCTGCCCTGGTGGGGACTGAGCCGAGCCCAGGGAATGGAGCTGCGGCTTTGCCCCTCTGAACAATCCCATTCCCAGTTTCCCCCTTGTGCTGCAGCTGAGTTGCAGCTTTTCCCTGTTTTCCCTGCTGGAATTCCTGCTCAGCAGCAGCAAATCCCAGCTTTGTTCCAGCCCGTGACCTCCTGGGGGCCACCCCCGAGATTTTCCTGAACGTTGCATCAACGCATCCAAAATGTCAGGGGGGAATTCCAGGGAAAAATCAGCCTTTTTGGGGTGAGCTCAGCACCATTTACAATGGGAATGCTTTCATGGGGACCTCTGACAGCGGCTGACATTTCCCCACTCCCGACAGCATTTTCCATTTCTGCCGCTGGAAAAATGTGCTGCCATTCCCCAGACGTGGGGGGCATTCCCGGGTTCCCCCGGCCGTTCCCAGCTTTATTTACAAAGAGCCCCTTTGAGAGCTCGAGGCTCCATCGGGATGGATGCACGGCTTAAGCCATTCCAGAGCCCATTCCATGAAAAAGCTGCTGCTGCTGCCATTCCTGAAGGGATTTCTGCAGTGTTGGGGCAGGGAACTGGTTATTGTATAATATAGATAATATATTGTTATATAATACAATAATATTATTATTTTATTGGTTTATCGTATAGCTAGTTTCATTTTATAATTTCTTTTCTATATTATATATGCAATAATGTNATTTTATATAGAAATAATAGATAACAATAGATATACTACGATATTAATTATTTCCTATTATATATTAAATTGTAACATATAATTTAATATACCATATATATGATATTATATTAATTTTATGGGACTTTAAATGAGTAAAAGACCAGGAGAGAAACACAGAGGGGTCACTTTGCTCCTTCTGTACCTGACTCTGTGTTGGGAAGGAGTAAATCAGGAGTAAATCCCACCTCAGGTTTGCACCCTGTTGTATTTCTCAATACTTAGCAAAACTATAAATTAATGAGCTTATTAATAATAATACTGATAAAAATTCCTTCTTCAGACCAGTAAGTGCAAGGATTAAATTATAAAAATCCAGTCTGACGTCGGAAAAACCCCTCTGGAATTTCTGGATGTTCTTTACCAAGGGTTTGGAATTATTTGGCCGCTGCAAAAAAAGAAAAGCCCGAAGATCTCAGCACTGAAGGGGAGAAAGGTGCACGTGGGAATATTTAATGTGGATAAATCCCTGATCATTCTAATAAAGGCACAGGGATATATGTGGAAATGTTTCCACACAACACATGGGAAGAGCAGATCCCGGTGCTCACACGTGTCTAAATATCCGTAAGGAATCCAAGAGCAAGGATGAGAGCAGGGACAGAAACGCCACGAAAGGGATTAAGGGAGAAAATGAAAAGTTTGAAGCCCCCCCTGGATATATCCAAGGCGATCTTCAGGATAAAAGTTCCAGCGGAATATGGAGCACTCCAGGAAAAATAAAACATCGGAGACTGCACTGCCAAGCGCTGCCGTTCCTGCAGTTACACAAAACCCGGGATAAAAACGTCTTATTTCATGTGGAGATAAATCCAGGGCACGGGGGGCTGGATTTATATCCAGGGATGGGATTTCTATCCTGATAAACAGCTGAGAAAATCCACGGACACGATGTGCAGGAAATATTAGTTTAAGATAATTCTGCAGGAGGGAGAATTCCAATTTATTTTTGGTGTGCCAGAGTCATGAAAGCTTAAAGCAGAGGGGGGAAAGTTCGGTGGTGAGAAACAATTAAAATAATTAAAATAATTGAAAATTTGAGGAATTACACTGAGTTCTAAATGGAAATTACTAAGATCAATACTTAGTTTAAAAATGAAAATCTTAATTCCTGCACAAACTTTAAGCACTTGAGCAGCAGCCAATTGTGCAGGGAAAGCAACGCTCTCCTTCCAAAGCTTCCACTGGAATATCTGAGGCATCCCGAGAAAATTTGAAATACATCATATTTATCACCAGAGGGGCAAAAAAAAAAAAACCAAGCAAACATCAATTTCATTGTTTTTCCTGCGGCTGGAAATGAGATTTGAGCCTGAAAAGAACAAACAATTGCGGGCTTTTCTGGCTAAATCTGTTTGTTCACTGGTTGGGAACTGGGGAAGGATTTTATCCAAGCAAAACAAAATCCTACCAAGCCAAAGGGTGAGGGAGCCTCAAGCCTGGGTGATGCTGAGGGTACAAATCATGTGAAATTCCGTGGAAATAAAAAGGCAGCTGAGCTTTACAGCCCAACATTTCTCACGCTTATCCCACATTTTAAACATTTCTGGCCCCGATCCCGCTCCAAGCCGGAGCACAAGTGGATTTTGGCCACCAAGGAGTCAAAGGGAGCAGTGCCAGGCACCCTGGAGAGCCAAGGCAGGGTTAAAATCCTGATTTTTTTGGGACATTTAGGAAGGGTGGGTGATTTTGTTTTCGAATTTAATTCGATAAAATCTCTCGTAGACCTCAAAAGCAGGAACAAAAGTGAGTAATAAGCTGCTAATTCCCTCTGTTTTTCCAAGTTTTCACTCTCTCAGTGGTAACAAAAGGGAATAGTTCCCGAATTTCTTTATGAAGTTATCGTGTCTGTTGGTCACTTACAACTTTAAGTGCTAAAACCAGCAGATTAACAATTTTAGGGGATTTTTTCCGATTGTGAAAGTCCTGTTTTCAAATCCCTGCACAGAGTTATTGGCTGGTTTCATAAATAGCCAGGAATTTCCAACAAGGAATCTTTCAGGGAGTTTATCCCGTGCCGATGCCGTTATTTCTTTATTTATGGGGTGGCAAAACGACCCCAAATGGTGCTGAAAACCAGCAGGATTCTGAAATATCTGCCTAATGAGTGACTTAATTGTTGAGTAATTCCATGGCTCCCATCCCTGCAATCCCAGGTAAATAATAGGAACTGCCCAGATACGGAATGTTCCCAGTAAATGTCCAAGATTTGGGAAGCTGGCTCCAGATGAGCTGAGTGTTTGTGGAGACATGAGGCCGAGGAAGGACTTGGGGAAGGATTCCTCTGGGAGAGGCTGAGCTCAATGAATGTTCAAAGGTTATGAAAGATCCGTTATGTAACGAATCCACCTGAATTTTTTATGGAAAACACGGAATTTTAAATGAATCTAAAGATACCTAAATGAGGGTGGGTGGGGTTTTTGTTCCAGAGTGATCCCGTGGAAATAAAGAATTTTGTGGAAATCTGGGGAAGCAGCACAGGACGATGACAAAGGCAAAGCAAATAAAATAGGAGAAGAATATAAAAGCCTTGAGTGGATATTCCAAAGGAAAGACACTGAATCCCATTCCCAGAATTCCTTAAAGGCAAAAATGAAGAGAAAACTTCGAGAGGGACAATCTTCAACATTAAAATTCTGTGTTAAACCCTTGTTTTGCAGCACCCCAACAGTGCCAGGAGCAGGTTTTGCCAGTATTTATCTTTCCAGTGAAGCCAGATAACCCCGATTCCGTGCATTCCCTGCGCTTCCCTGTTAGGAAGGATCCGGCTCCGTTTAACCCAGACCCAACAAAGCTGAGTTTGCTTAACCCCGAGAGAGTTTAACCCTGACCTTTGGCCCCCTGAGCCTTAAACTCCAAGGGCTTCCCTGGTCCTTATTCCCTGTTTTTTCTAACCCCACCTCACACCTCACTAAACACTGCCAAGGTTTTACAGACTCCGTAATTCCCTGCTCCGTGTCGCTTTATTGGGATTGTAACCTTTTCATGAGCTTGTAAATCCCGGCTGTGACAGAGCGAATAAAAACCGAGGATGAAGATATTCCAAAGCTGTCCTGGAGATTTTTTTTTTTTTAATAAAACCATTTTGAAGCATTTATTTTTTAGCTGGAAACAAATTCCTGGTTTTTTTCCTGTACATGCAGCTGTCAGCAACTGCTCAGTGAATTAAATATTCTGCTTTCAAGAAGCAAATGTTTCCAGTTGAGATACTGAGATTAAACCCAAAACTTATTAAAAGACACCCAGAGCTGACCTGGGGCTATCCCTGCTCACATTTGGTTCCCACTACAGAAGGGCTGCCAAGAATCCATGAAATATTTTTCAAAATCTTTGGACTTGGGTTGATCACGAACGAGTTTTTCTCGAGGAGGGTCGAGCTCACTGCAGAGGCTTTAAGGAATTTGCACATCAAAAACCAATAGTGAAAACCTCATCTCTTAAAAGGGTACAAAGAGCATAAAAATCAGATTGTTCAGCTGGGAAATTAAACGCAGAAGTGGTAAAATGCCAAATTTTCCACCACAAAAAACAAGGCACTTTGTTGTGTCAATTAAATGAAAGGTTAAAATGAAATTAAAAGTTTCCTGGTAATTTTCACCAGAACAAAGGAGAATTTGTTCAGCTGAAATATAACAGCGAAATCAAATCCATCCCAAAGATTTTGAGGGGAAAAGTGTCACAAATATGTCAAGATCCTTTTGAATCCCAAGTATTTGAACAGAGCTGGGAGAAGAGGAGCTGCCCTGGGGGCACAGAACTCTAAAACCAAGGGAAAGTGAAAATCCAAAGGTTTTCCTATAACTGACAGCTCGGGGGACTTTGGATTTTGGAAGTTCTTTCCTGATCATTCCCTGCAAAGCAAAGCACGTTCTGCTAACTGACAGAAGGGGAAAACGGGAAGAGGGCTCCGTGCTCATTCCCGCTCCTCAGCAGGGAATGTGGGATCAGATGGGATCTCAACAAAGCCAAAAGGGATCAGGAGTTTCCTCCAAATGCAGAAACCTCCTTTGGCTCCCTCCTTGGTAAAAGCAGGAGAAAAACTATAAAAAATCAGAGAAAACACCCAAAAACGTGGCCAAGAAATCCAGAATTCCTGATTTCTTATCCTAGTTCCCCAGTACAGGGAATTTTATCCAGGATGGGGTTTTATGTCCTGGAACATTCCCTGCCCCCTCAGTTTTTACAGGATCCTGTGAACCTGAGTGCACCCAAATTTGGCCAATTTTTGGAACAATAATTATTATTCCCATTAAAATCCATATTCACAAAGAACTGCATTGGGAAAGAACTTTAATGAAACAGTTCCTCATTAATTGTTTCACCCCTGGAATTATATTAGGATCTCACAATAATGAGGAATATCTGTGATAATTCCTCAAGGTTTTTCTTCAAGGTTTGTTAAAATGCAAAAGGCGGAGTTAAAATCATTAATGGAGCAAAAATAATTTATGGAGTAAAAATAATTCATGGAGTAAAAATCATTCATGGAATAAAAAAATCTAATTAATGGGATACACTTTAATTACTGTCTAATTGCAAATGTATGGATTTTAAATCCTGCAGCACTGAGCAAAAATAGTTCTGCTTTAAAATTGGCAAATTTATATTCCTTACTCTGCACCTCAAATGTTCTTTGCCCTTATTATAAAGTTCCATACAATGTAAATTCTCCATTCAGCTGAAAGCAAATCAATTTTAATCTGCTAATTATGGTTATTTCGGCAATATTTAATTTGCACCTGCAATGAATAAGAAATAAATCAACCCCAAATCTGGGTTTGACAACTAAAATTTGACACACAGGGAAATAACCACAAACCCCGAGTTTTTCTCCTCTTTCAGATGCTCTTAAATTCAGTATATTTGAGAATATTATGGGACAAATCAGCACATGCACACAGCAGTAGTTTTTAAAATTACTTGTAAAATCTTCCTTAAAAAGCACGAAACTTTTACCTCCATGGAATTAATTCCACAGGAAAAAAAAAAACAAACATGTTTTTAAAGCCCAAAGATCCATTTTGCTTGTGGAATCCTTGTTCAATTTAAATTATTGTTGTTTAAACTTCCTTTTTTATCCTCCTCGCTCTGCTCACACCACCTGGTCTGTAAGAATTGCTATTGTCTGTATTTTTTTTAACTTTTTCTATAATTTCTCCACAGTTTTTCCCACTTTTTTCCCACAAAATCCCTCCGGGAACCAACACAGGAAGGTTTATCCAGCATTTTTCCACATATTCTACACCATTATGCCTAAAAACCCTTGTAAGAATAAAAGGGCTTTATCTTTTGCTTGATTTATCTCGGGGATTTTTTTCCCCCTTTTTCCCGAGGTGATTTGTAGGAACAGCAAATAAAGGGGGAAAAATTCCAGGCAGAGCCGATCTTTCCGTGACAACAAATCCCCTCCTCTCCCTCCCCGGGGCTCTCCCAGCCTCGGGAGCACTGTTTAGATAGGGAAAAATGAGGAACAAATGGTTCCATTTGTCGAAAGGGAAAATATTTCCAATCCTCCACTTTTTCTATGGATAATGTGCATCCATACATATTTCACTGGCTCGGCCAATTAGGACAAGTGGTTCAAGATGCTCCTTAATTTCTCTTTTGAAGGAAAACAATAATAAATTTGGGAGCCCTGGTGTTGTCAGACAAGAACTTTTTGCCAATTTGAAGCGTTTTCTCCCTCCTCCCAAAGCCCACGGGGAATTTCACAGGGATTTCAGTCCTCTGGCTCCTGAGAGGACGAACAAAAAGGTTTTCAGGGAATGTTTGGGAATGCTTAAAGGTTGAACTGATAAGGCAGCGTGAGCTCGGCCAGGAGCGGGATTGCGGGATCCTGGCAGCTCCAGAGGGAAGCACAGGAAGGTGATCCCATCAAAATCCCATTGAAATCCCATGGAAATAAAGGTTGTGTTGTTCCAAATGCAGGACAAGAATTCCAGTGAAACAGGAACAACCCAGGGATTTGGACCTTGGAAAATGCAACCCTGATCTGACATGGAACCACAGAGGCTGGAAAAGCCCTCCAAGATCATCAAATCCAAGCATTCCCAGCACTGCCAAGGGAACAGATCCATGACCCCAAGTGCCATATCCACATGGCTTTAAATCCCTGCAGGAATAGGGATTCCACCACTGTCCTGGGCAGCTGTGCCAGGGCTGGGCAGCCCTTTCCAGGAAGGAATTTGCCCCAATATCCAACCTAAACATGCCCTACAAGTTCAAGCTGTTTCCTCTTATCCCATCCCTGTTCCCTGGGAGGCACGCCCGATTCCCACCCAGCTCCACCCTCCTGCCAGGGAATTGTTCGCATCCCCCTGAGCCTCCTTTTCCCCAGGCTGAGCCCCGCCAGCTGCTCCTGGTGCTCCAAACCCTTCCCAGCTCCGTTCCCTCCACAACACACAACAAACTCTGGATTCAACTATTGACGACTCCTGAGCCCATAAAGTAGAAAATTCCAAGGAACTCAAATAATCCCCGAATCCTAAATTGGTTTAGGTTGGAAAAGCCCCTCCAAGGCCATGGAGTCCAACATTCTCAGCGCTGCCAAGTCCCCAAGCTCCGCATCCACGTGGCCTTTAAATCCCCGCAGTGATGAGTTTTGGAGCTGGAGCTGAAAACTTCAAGGTCTGATCCAGGTCCTGTCAAACCAATGGCAAAATTCCCCATAGTGTGAAAGGGAAAAACAAGGAACAAAAGCGTGGGGAGTGTGAGGAACTGATGTTCACCCCCAAAAACGAATTCAGCTGCGCAAATGAGTAACAGGCACATGAGACAGGGCAGGCAAACACAAGGTGCCCTTCCCAAAAGTTTGGTGGAACCTCTGGAATGAAGGTAAACACGGAAAGTTGTGTCCTGTCCAAGCCCTGAGCAGCTTTTCCTGCAAGAGTGTAACTCCATATTCCTTAATTCCTCGCCTCTGCCTCCCGAATCCCCGACTCCAGATAACATTACCGGGAAAGCTGCACCACAGATGAGTTAAGATAAAATACAGATACAAAATACCCCCACAAAAGCCTGGATATTTCCTTTTCCAGCTGCACTCCTGCAAAGAGTGAGTATATACGGAATATTTTGTTGATTTTACACGGACTGGGAAAACTAAAGAATTGTGTGGGGCTTCTGATCTGTTGGAATTATAGTCAGGGCTCCAAAAAATCCTGTTCTTGCCACACAGATTGTCCTGTTCCATGGAAAAGTAAATATTTTAGGGCAGCTATCCATAGCAGGACATAGGGAAAAATCAAGGGATAAATATATATATATAGGGATAAACCATAGAGATACATATATATTTTTTCCCTATAAAATATAGGGATATATTTAAAAATATAGGGATAAAATATATAGATACATATGTGGATATATTTTTTTCCCTATAAAATATAGGAAGATATATATATAAATAGAGATAAAATATAGGGATAAACTCCATTAAATCCCTCAGCACTCTTACTCATAATTCAAGTGGCTTTTATTAAATTCAATCTAATTAGACTCGAAAGTGAATTAAGATCTATGAATTAAATCCTCTGGAATTCTGTCAAATAATGCCCACACAGGGGTTTGTTGTGGTTTAAAATAATCCACAGGATGTAGATCTTTGTTAATTTAGAGGAGCTTTTGGGAATATCTTTGCAGAGAGCAGCCCAAAAGAACCTAGGTTCTGTCCGAGGGATGAGTTTAGGAGAATTATCCAATTTATTCTTGTTATTATTTACAATTTTTGGGTGATACTTTTAAAACGTAACATAAAAATTAATGTATTCACTTTTTTAATGCATTTTTAACCTGCTCCAGTTTGTGCCGAGTGCTGGCAATGACAATTAAGTTTCTTGGATGTAACATCCACCCAAATGCTCTTCACGCAATTTCACTCTTCCCGTTATCCTTCACTCTTCCACGTCACCAAAGGAGTCCCAACATCCACAAAATTATACAAAAAACCCTTTTTTTTAAAAATAAATCTGCCCTTCTAGAACATAACCCTAAAGATTATTATAATCAATATCCTCTACAGATATTTTCCTCTTCAATTATGTTCCCCTTTTAATTAGGAGCTTTATTTATTGGGTATAGCAATGCCCTGTCCATTGGCTCTAATCCTCACTTTGGCTCTGTCCTTCTCTGGAATTGCCATGGAAAAGGACTCCCATGCCACCCCCAGCTTTGGGAACACCACGCTCTGATATTCTGGGGGCTGGCCAGTCCCAGCTCCCACTCCGTTAATGCTGCACATTCCCAACATCCAAACAAAACTCCTTGGATATTCCCCTCGCTCTGGGAGGAAAATGTTCCCGGAATGTGGGGACTGATGCCAAAAGCAAGTTCAGGTCTGGACCCTCCACTTCGGGAGGAATGATGGAAAATGTTCCCGAGACCCCACGGCTGGAGCACGATCCCCAGATCCCGCTGGGACATCCTGATCCTCTCCCTCATCCCTCACACCTCCAACGTGACAGGTTTAATAAAGGAGAAGGGAAAGTCAGGAGGTACTTTGGAAAGATTCTATTCAAATGATAACTTAAAATCCTGATGCTCTCCTTTAATAAGCACAGAATTTAGCCACATCCATTGTTATAAACCACAAATACCATCCCTCTGCTCCATAAATCATCAGTAACAGAAAAGCACCAATACACAGCAATAAATTAGCCCCCAGATCCCAAATCCACTCTTTATTTACCACCAGCTAAAGCACAAAACAGCTTATCAGGTGTTAAAAGCAAAGCCAGCCATGAGACCCTGCAGCTCCTGTACGAGCACAGCTTCTACATGGATTTTGTGTTGTATTTTCCATTTATCTCCTTGAAATCCCTTTTGAAAGGCAGCCAAAGCCAAATGGGAGCCACCTCTCCCTCACCTGGAAGCCTCCCATAGTGAGTATCCCAAAACATCCATCATGTGCATCTCCACACTTTCAACAGCCTGAGCAATCACTGAAAATTTAATTAAGAGAGGCATTAAGTGTTTCAGGTTTCCTTCTCTCTCTGGAAGCTGCCTGTCCCTGATGAAGAATTGTTTTCAAGGAGATTCCTGAGCTCTGTTTCTTGTTTTAAATACTTGTAGCTAAAGGCAGCAAGAAATAACTCAGGGAAAAATATTTACAGGAAAAGCTGCACTGAAATACTGGTTTTATGGCTTTCATAAAGAAAGATTTAGGTTTCGTTTCAATAGAAATTGGAATAAAACCTGCTGAAGTTTTTAATGCCTTAATCTACAGAAATAAACACCAATTAAAGTCATATGGCTAAAAAACCAGGAGCAAGTTATACATTTCACGGGGGTTTTAACTTAATGTTTTTATCTAAATTCAAAAACTCATGGTTTATTTCAAACTAAAAAGTCGAACATTCCTATTTCTCCCCCTCTTTGTTATCCGAGTTTTCTGAAGAATCACTCCATGGAAAAGATAAAAGTTCTTCCAATTTCTCTCTTTTTTTTTTTTTTTTTTTTTTTTTTTTTTTTTTTTGGTTAAACAAATTTTAAAGAACACAAGGTTAAAGTTGAAAGATGCCCCTGCTATTGTTGGCTGGGTGTTTGTGAGTTGTCTGAAAATACAGATCTGAAGTCTCGCTGTAAAAATGACCTTTCCTTTGGATAACTGCAAGAAAAGATTTCCTTGGCAAATGTTTTCACAGGGAAAAAAGCTTCACTTACACGATTTTTTTTCCATAAAAAGACCCAAATGAAATCAGAGATAACAATATAGAAGTCTGTACGCTGAAAAAATACAACAATTTCGAAAATTAGAGATTTAAGGAAGAAAAATCACCACAGAGAAATTCAAGTCCCCCAAGGTCCCACATACACCCTTTCAGCAAGGCCTTGTTCAAATGCTGAACCCAAAGCCTTGGAAAAAAAAGGAAAAACACTATTAAAAAAAAAAAAAGCCAAAAAACTACATCGAAAAAAACCAACTTAACAACTTCGAAAACAAAAGATTTAAGGGGGGGAAAAAAATCACCACAGATAAATTCAAGTTCCTTTAGGTCCCACCTATGCGCTTTTAGCAAGGCCTCGTTCAAAGGCTGAACCCAAGGCCTTGAAAAAAGAAGGAAAAAAACTACAGAGAAAAAAACTACTCAACAATTTTGAAAACAAAAGATTTAAGGAAAAAAAAAAAATCACCACAGATAAATTGAAGTTCCTTCAGGTCCCACGTAGGCCCTCTTAGCAAGGCCTGGTTCAAAGGCTGAAGCCAAGGCCTTGGTGACTCTGGATAAACTCCAAAGTTCATCTTTTCATTTGATGCCAAGTCTGGAACTGTCAGTTCAGCAGAGCAGCCCCACAAAGCCACAAAAATAAATCTTTAGCAGTTCTTTAGCACCCTGCTACTGTTATTCTGCCCTTGGAAATGCAGCTGCAAGCAAAGGATCTGAAACCCCCTGCAGCCATTACTTAATTAGGTCTTGAAATCTGGACATGAAACCGGGGCACTTTTGGAGCACTTTGGATTTTGTGTCTGCACTGATGGTTCAGGCAAACAGGGATTTCACTGGGAACTTCCTTGGAGTTGGAAATGCGGGATTTTAAAAGGGAAAACTCACTGGCAAAAGTTTTCACTCCCCAAATCCTTCCCTCTCACCGGAGCTCAAGCACAGGTTGAAAATCAACCTGAAGGTGCTGGAGCAAAGCTAGAGTTTTGTATATATAATATACATAATTTTTTTAGCAGGTTCCTTATTTTTAATCATCAATGTAAGACATTTTGAAGTGATTCAGTCCTAATTCTGTCTCAATAAACCCTCCGGGTTCAGCTGTGGCCCAAAAATCTGATTGTAGTTCAACTCTATGTTTTATATGGACTGGATTAGGCAAGGAGTATCTATATCTTTTTAAATTCATGTTTTAGTAAGTGCACAGGAATAATTACAGACATGAGCAGGACTTAGGTCTCTTTCCTTGGAATTCTGTGTCTCCTCACTTGGAATTCTGTCTCCAGCTCTAAGCTTGCACATCATCTGTCCATAGCTGCACTCATTACTTTACACACGTAATTAAAAATGTGTTAATTACCTACTTTTATCTGCAGGGAAATAAAAGATACTTCCAAAAACAATCGTCTTCCTCCAAAAGCTCACAGCCAGTGCTACAAAAACACACCCCAGCTCACAGCATGAGCATCTCTTGAGTCAAACAATGACTCCTTTTTCTTTTCTTGTGTAAGTGAATTTAGAGAGGCTGAACTCTCTGAGCAGATGGACCTAATTCCCCTCAAGTGATTTAACAAAATTAATTTCTATGGGGTGTTTTGAGTGATTTTCCCTCCCCCAAAAAAGAGAAATGCCAGAAATCCAGAATTTACACACAATTTAGCAGGCACAGAGTGTATCTGTTTAACAACTTAAAGGGAGGAAACAGTCATTGTTTCAGCTGTATCATATTTACTGGTGAAAAAGAGAATATGGTGAAGTAATTAACAGTATTTTGACTTAAAATATACTGTTTGCAGAATGTTTTTCTTCTTAAATATACCTTAATAACAGTACAATTACAAGTTCTGCTGAGAATGGGAGTTAGCTTATCTGTGAGAGGGCAAAAACTCTGTATCAAAAACACGAGGAGAAACACTTCAAGATTTTTAAATTGTCAGGAATTTTTTTAACCTTAACCCTGAGAAAAGAGGATCCCAGTGCAAGGAGCACACCCTGGGAGATACTGAACCCAAACCAATGCAGAAACGCTTAAAAGCATCACAAAGGCAGGTGAAATTCATCCCCAACGAGCACAAGTTAATGCCACAATGATTTCCAAACGAATTATGTAAATTCCTGGAAAAGAAACCAAGAACAGGTTTGTAATGTCAGCCTAAACCGATGTGAAAGGCTTGGGAAACAAGGAAATGCCATTTTGGAAAACAGAATTTAGTGTTATGTGTGTAAATAAGTATGTGTCCAATTTTAGCTTCTCAACCTTAGAAACAAACCAAAGAAAATAGAGAAATTGGCCCAGAAAAAAGCAGTAAAATATATCAGAGACCTGAAAGTTCTTTCCTGTGGAAGAGAGGTTGGGAATTTTCAGGATTCCCGGGACAAACAGGCGCAGCGGGGCTGCATTTGCTGCACGGCAGTGCCGAATAAAAACATCTCCTCACACTTCCCTGATTCAATTCAGCATCACAAGGCACTTTTCAGCTTTGCTGCTTTTTTGTGCAGCATTTTAAGTCTTTCCCAAATGCGAGGGGACATTTCTCAGCTCTTGCAGCACAGCTGGTTCGTGTATCCCCCACCACCACTCCAGCTCCCAGATCCGAATTTCCACCGTGCCTCTCGTGCTCTTCGGCTCATCTCGAGCTACAAAACTTCCCTGGCTACAAAATCCACATCAGGAACCACCTGAGCAAGGTGGGGCAGCTGAGAATACAGAGGATGAAAGAGCCAAGGGGGAAAAAACATGGACAGAAAAAGGAATGCCCAAATTTAAAAGGAAAACACTGAGAAAATATTGGTTAAATGAAGCTATTGAAACCACTGGAAAAGGCTCCCGGAACCCTCAACTGTTCTGCGTTGCTGTTGCAAATTAAGAAGAATTCCAAGAGGAATTCGAGCAGCAGAAGATGAGTTTTGAAGTGAAAGGTTTCATTGTAGAATTGAAACCCACATCTAAGCACTGGAACTTAGTTTTATTTAGAAGTGACAGAACTCCTGATGCCGATGCCACGGAGATCTTCAGCACACGATGTCTGGTGACAGCTGAAGTGACTGACAAGAATATTAATGACCAGTCCATGAAACCCCAAATCAATCAACAAAAAGAACCCCCAAATTATTCATTTTGGTCAATGCTGAGGCTATTAAAAACCGCTCCTATGGATTTCAGAGCCTGCCAGATGGATTTATTGCCCCCACAGCAAAAAACAACTGGGAGAACTGAGACTAAACCACAGTTATTAAATATTAAAAAATAAATTCTTACCCCTCTCATGCTCTCCACTACCTCAGGGAGTGATGCAGAAGCTAAACTAAGTGTAAGGAGGATTCCTTGCTCTAAAATGGCTCATCCTGAACATTCCCCCTGAAATGTGAGCACCCTCTTCACGGCAATTCTCTATCTGCTGCTCAAATTTTCAGGCTGCTCCTTCCAAATCCATATTTCTCTCTGCATTGCTGAGCAGAGCTAAACATTGTCACTGAAATAAAGCAGACCCAGCTGGAAACGCAGCTCCCACACAACTGACACTTTAAAGACTTAAACTCTCAGTGTTCAAAGCTGTTACACCAAGAGGACTCTCCTTGCAAAGTGGCTACAGGGGAAAGCATTAATTTCTAATCACTCTTTAAAATACAAAAAGTTCAGAAAAATTACATCAAGTTGAACAAAAATATCTCATTCCTCCTTTCTGTTACGAATTTTTTGCACAAATAACACTTTTTCAAAGCCCCTAACCCCCGTGTTTGACACGTATCAATATCAGATAAAATCACAAAGTTCAATTCATGGGGAAAAAAAATCCCCTCTATCAGTAAAATCCACATGAAAAAAAAAAAAGTTTATTTTTAACACATCTGTTTGACATCAAGAAAAGAAAATTTCTCTTTTAAAATCCTTCAGCTTAGACACAGCAGTAAAACCCTGGTAGTAAATTAGGGAGTATTTTTATGTAAGTCCATGGATTTTACCAATACACTAAAATCCTATTTCCACCCACATGGGTTTAAAAATTTTTATGCAGGATATTAATAAACAGGCAAATGCTAACAGAGCATGTATTCAGGAGGGTATTTCTGCAAAGTTTCCTTTCATCTATTAAGTTCTGGCTTGGTTTGGGATCATTCTTCAAAATAAAAAATGGAGTTATCAATGAAGAATGTTACCCAGAGAATGAATTACTTCAGGGATCGGAGAAACGTTTGTTATTTTCCCATTTCTTAACAACAAAAAGCATCCAACCTGCTCTCCTCTTTGGCAGGAATTCGTTAAAGCTTTGCAAAAATCAGTTTTAATAAGGGTATTGCCAAGGGTTCCTTTTTTTCCACGTAGGCTCTGGGATATTATTTTCCCCAAATGAAGGTTAACATGAAAAATCAGCTGTTTGTTAGATTTGGCGTTTAATGATGTACTAAACTCCAGGGATCTCTTTTTCCAGGATAATTCTGGAACACGAGGCTTCTCCCTTTTTTCCATCTTTGCCCAACACGAGGGAGAGGTGGGGAGCTCTGCTGGGCGATCCATCATCCCCCAGATCTCATGGAATCACGGAATGGTTTGGCTTGGAAGGGACCTGAAAGCTCATCTCATTCCAACCAGGACCTGCCTTGTGTCTCACCCAGGGCTTGGCCACTCCTGACCTTAAACCACTGCCCCCAAACCAACTGCTTCTTATTAATTAACAATTAACATAATCAACTTCTTCAAGAGAAGGGCTGCAAGGACTGGGTCCTTCAATTAAAGCCAAAATGAAGATGGTGTTTATTGCTTTTTTAGCACCAACCCTCACATTCTTTTCCATCTAAAGTCCAAATTTAAAAGGAAAACATGGAGAAAATCTTGGTTAAAGCAAATTGTATGGAATTATTCGTGGTTCAAATGTAACCACAGAAAGTCATTTATAAAAAACAACTTTTCTAGCAACCTCACAATTATTTTTGCCTGCTTTTTTAGCACCAGCCCCCACATTCTTTTCCATCTAAAATCCAAATTTAAAAGGAAAACACTGAGAAAATCTTGGTTAAAGCAAATTGTGTGGAACTATTCGTGATTAAAATGCAAGCACGGAAAGTCATTTATAAAAAACAACTTCTCTACAAACCTTACAATTATTTTTGCTCCTTTTCCCCCCCCTTTTTCTCCCAAATATTTTTCAGAAATCCGTATCTGACACACCTGGTGTGCAACCAAGTCCGTGGGAGCGAGTGATGGAGAGCCAAGGGCACGAGGATGGGAGCTGGAATGTGCTGGGAGGGTGTGAACGCCGTGCCCGGGTGTGGATGCCAGGTTTGCTGCCTTTGTTTGGTCTGTCCCACCGGATGCTTTCCTTGGCATCCCTACAGGTGAAGCTTTGGCAGCCAATTCCATCCGGCTCCGGCTGCTAAACCCTGAGCAGGCATTTGGATGTGAAAGAGAAGAGCTCTAAGCGGAGCTTTGGCTGGGATATTAAATTCGAAATCCTAAGAACCTCATAAAAGCCTAAAATAGTCTTATAAATATTTATAATTTATTCTTATTACATTTTATTTATTACTTCAGCAAGCCTGAACCATGGAAAATTACACCGAAGCCATCGAGCTTAGCATGGACTGAAAGGCCATTTTTAACAGATAAACAAAAAGGCTCCTAAATAAATCCTGTAAAGCTCCCAGTCCAAGACAAACAGGATCATTACGATTTTAGGATGCTCCTGCAGAGCATTGTTGGGTGCTTTAATTGTTTTATGGGGTAGAAATAAATCTCTGCTGACAGGTCGTGGTTAAAAGCTGGGGCACTTCTGGGGAATCCACACATCCTAAAAACATCCCTGTGCAGACAAGCAAAAAACCTGTGAAACCAACTGATTTTCCTGCTAAAATCTTTTGATACTCCTGCTGGAAGTCCTGGGCTGTGCCATTGGTTTTTCCAGTGGCAGCAATGGTTTTCCTTGGCCCAGGCTGTGGCCACACCGCGGAGGAGGCTGGGATTTCCTGGGTCTCCTTCTCTGCTGGCAGCTCCAGGGAGAACCTGAATTTGCTCATGGAATCACAGAATACCCTGAGCTGGAAGGGAATCACAGTGATCATCGAGTTCAACTCCTGGCCCCACACAGGACAATCCCCAAATCCCACCCTGTACCTGAGAGCATTGTCCAAACACTCCTTGAGCTCTGGTACCGTGCCCATTCCCTGTTCCAGCTTCCCTGAGGGAAGAACTTTTTCCCAAAATCCAACCAATCCCTCCCCTGACACAGGTTAACGCTGACAACTGAGAGGCCAGAACTGGAATATCAGCAAGTTCTTCCCAGTACTATTATTTGTAATGTAGAACCTAAATGAAAATCCATGAGAGAAAGTTCTCTGCCACTTGGTCTCAAGTCTCATGAACACAGAAACTTCCCTGAAACTTACACTGGAATTTGAATTGTGGCTAAATTTTGCCCTCTGACACCTTCTCGCACCAGTAACTGTTTCAGGATCTTCCTTTTGAACAAGTGGGAGGAATTTGGATGGTGATGCCATGAAACTTGGGATTTACTGGGAGTATGGTGAGGCCCTAGCACCCAGGGCAGCTGTGGCTGCTCCTGGATCCCTGGAAGTGTCCAAGGCCCGGTTGGACAGGGCTTGGAGCAACCTGGGATAGTGGAAGGTGTCCCTGCCCATGGGATGAGCTTTAATATCCCTCCCAACCCAAACCATTCTGTGATTCCATGATTTGAGTTCAAATGAGACCTCTGTTTATTCTACTACCTGGAATTCTTTGCCTACAGGCAGCGTTGTTATCCATTAAAAACGAAGCTGCCTTTGAAGGTGCTGCAATGAAACAAGAACTGGCCAACAAATGAAAAAATGGGACTGGAGAAAGCAGCAAGCTCAGACTTATCCTCCCAATTCCATGTATTTAACCTACATACTTCAGGAAGGAAGAGGCTGGATAACAAACCGATTGTCTTTTGCTGTGGATCACCTCTACTCGGAACTTTTTTTCTCTTAGCCTCCTCATAACCTCGCAATCCAATAATGATAAAATTCCAGAGATATTCTGCAGATGACCAGGGCATTTTGTTGAAGTGTAGTGCTACAGATATGACATTTAAGATTGGGCCTGGAGTTGCCTGGCCAGTCGCTAATATAATAAAAATAGCCTTTTCTTTCCCACATTTTACTATCTGCCTTTGTTTATGCAACCATTCAGCAAACCCAGCTGGATCACAGGCATTGTCATCAAAGAAACATTCTAGGTCAGCCAGAAGTGGATGCCAATTGTCTAAAAATAAATAGAGGCTTTGTCACTGGAGTACAATTTTAAGGGCCCTGTAATGAATAATGGAAAAGAAAATCTTTCCAAACAAGTGGGACACACTGATTTCCAGCAGAAAGATTTCACAGTTATTGTAAGCTCCAGATAACCTAATTTGTCGTTTATTTCAATAAAAGTGATACACGGGAGCTCATTAAAAGGTTTGGGATTGCTTTGAAATACTCGAGGAGCTGCAGAATTCCCTGGAAAATGAGCCCAGCAGCACCTATCACACAGAGGCAGGACTGAAATGCTGTGGGGAACCAATTTCCTCCGGGTCACCAAGTGGCAGGAGTGGGATCAGATTTCACACTTCCCACCTCTTATCCCTGATATAATGCACAAATTATTTCCTCTGAGCTAAAAGAAGAGACAAGATAAGCCCCCCTGGCTTTATCAGTGCAGCCTAATTGCTGAAGATCTTAAAGGAGCTGGAAAAAGCAGCTGAGCACCTCCAGAAGCCCGAAATGTTGTAACGACGTGGCTCTGGAAATATATTCATTTAAAGAAAATACTTAGATGAATTCCTTCAGGGAACTTTGTAAAAGCTGCTTCCTCAATGGATAAATAGCAGAGTTTTCCAGCTGACTTTTGGCCAAGTCTCATCAGCAAAGACAGGATTTTGTCTCGAGTGCCTGACACGGAGGAGTAAAAGATTGTGTGGAAAATCATTGTAAACCTGTAAATCAAAGGGAATTTTTGCTCCATTTTCTTTGGTCTTTATGAATTCCTACATAAGATATTCCCCCATTTTTTCTACGCAGCTCGAGGTGCCCTAAAAATGGGATGGTGCAGGGAAGCCACTTCCAAGGTTTGTCTACACTGGGCAACCGGAGAGGCCAAAAAAACAGGAGTAAATGGGGAAGCCATTCCCACAAAAAATGCCTGAGGGGCCAAAATCCCTGCTGTGCTTCCCTGGAACTCAGCTGGCACAGGACAACCTCCAGCTCGCTTTTCACTGCTGCATAAAATCCATGGATAATCCTATGGAGTTAAAAAGTGGTGCTGGACACTCAGAGATAAAAAATAAAATCCACTCAAAAGTGGAATTCAGATGAACAATCTCCTGATTATCAACAGGGTCACATCACCACAGCTGGAAGCACCAGGGAAGCCCAGAAATTTGGGATAGAGCAGCATCAAGGTCCTTTCCAGAGTTAGAAATGTCATTTCAATTTTTTCTATAAAATACCAGTTTTGCCCCCAGATTCCTTCAATTTGCCGGAATGAATTCAAGGACGCAGTGATCAGAGAATCAAGGAATTGTTAAGATTGGAAAAGACCAACCATCACCCAGCATCACTGACTGTGTCCCAAGTGCCACACCCTTGTTTTTGCCACACTTCCCGGGATGGGGAATCCACCACTGCCCTGGGCTGCCCAGGGAAGCTGTTTTACAACCCTTTCCATAAGGAAATTTTTCCCAATATCCAATCTAAACCCTTACTCCCTGCCACAGGCTGCACATTGTGTGGGTTCATGTTTTATATGTAAATTTTTGGACTAAAATATCTCTTAAATTTATAAGATATTACACATTAAGAAGCTCCACGATGCAGTAAAAGCCTCAATTTTTTTTTTGTGAACCCTTTTGGTGGCTGTTCTCCCTCAGAGCATCAGTGAAGGGACTTTTTCTCAAGTTACACTTTGCAGTGGCAGCAGAGGAGCGCAGAAGCAGCAATTTTTGGCTTCCTGACCAACACTCCATGGATTATATGGCATTAAGGAATGGATTCCATCCCCGGGAACCATAAATCCAAGTCCTAAAACAACAAAGTGTGTCAATATTTCTCTTACAAATGGGAGTCACTAAATTGATCGTCACTGAACTGGTGAAAAACTCGTGGTTTTCACTTGTTCAGTGTTTTGAAATCATCAAGAGAAAACGGCCAAAGAATGACAGAGCAACTGGGGGAGATTTGAGGGAACATAATCCAGTGCTTCATGCAAACCCAGGGAATTACTGAGTGCATTGCTGAGACAGGAACCCTCTTCTGCCTTTAACATCAGATGTTGCTGTGAAATACATTAAAAAGGATGTTCTATCTCTTCAGAAGGAAATCCAACCACTTCCTAACCCTCCATAAGCTACAGAAATTGTTGAAGATCTAAAGCAAACTATCCCAGACACAAATAATTTTCTTTTCTAATTGGCTGGAACTTTACTGCTCCTTCAAAAAAAAAACCTTCCTCCAAGTGCTCTAATTCCACAAATGTTACAACTCCCAAGTTTCAAAGCTTTCTCAAAGTGTTCACGGATAAAAATAGTCTGGAAAAAAACATTTCAACGAGGCAAAAAAAAAAAGGGAAGGGTTTTTTGCACGTTTTTCTCATCAGGTCGGATCCTGGTTTTCTATTAACGTTATTCCAAGAAAGGAATGATTCACACTCGCCGGGCTGAAATGCTGAGAAATTTGTGGTATCCTCCATCCTCACCCTGCCCGCTCCAATGAGGCTGCGAGCGGCGGGAATGAGAAGCCACAGGATTGACAGGAACGTGGAGCCAATGCTTCCCAGCTCTCCAGCGGATCCTTTCCACCGCAAACCCGCCTTTGTTTACTCTGTTGTGAAATCCTTCATCTTCCAGCACTTCTGGGGCTGCAAGGGCCTAATGAATAAAATCTGCTCCAGAGATAATCCCGGAGCTGTCGGGAAGACAATTCCCTGCAAACATTGATGCACAAACACGGCCTGGAGATGCAGGAGATAAAGGCTGTCCCAGGCTCCTCGGAGAGCAACCTCCCAGTGTTAATTGACACAAAACAAGGGGAAACATTTATCAGCAGCTTGATCTCGTTAGCGGGGAGAAATGAAAGCTGCGGAGCCTCCAGCAGCGTCATTTTCTCCTCCTGAGGGGAGGCGGGCAGGCGGCACTCGGGGGTGACAAGATAACACAGGTGCCTGTGCACAGCTGGCAGAGCCGATCCCTCCTGAATTACCAGCTCGGTTTAAGGGGAAAATGGAAGGAGCTGGGCCCCGTGAGGTGGTTTTGTGTTCCCTCCGTGCTGACACCACTGCTGGAGCAAGGCTGGGCCGGGCCTTCCTTTCCAAGCTGGCTCCGTGGTGCAGGGAGCCTTTCCCAGCACCTTGCCCGGGCTCCAGCCCGGCCCTTCCAAGGCAGAGCTCAGCAACGCTTCCAGCAGATTTCAACCCCAACGTTAACATAATGTGGGATATTCACGGCAGACCTTGTGGTTACGTCATTTCTGTTTGAGAGGGAAAATGTTCTGTGCCACCGCTGCAGCTACAAGGGGAAGAGAGGGCTCTGGGGGGGCCTTCCTGCTCCCTAAAAATCCCTGACAGGAGGGAGCAGCCGGGAGGGTCGGGCTCTGCTCCCAGGGAATGGGGACAGGAGGAGAGGGAACGGCCTCAGGCTGGGCCAGGGAGCGTCAGGTTGGACATCAGCAGGAATTTCTGCATGGAAATTCTGGCTTCAAACTACCAGAGGGCAGGGTTGGGTGGGATATTGGGAAAGAATTCCTCCCTGTGAGGGTGGGGAGGCCCTGGCACAGGGTGCCCAGAGCAGCTGTGGCTGCCCCTGGATCCCTGGAAGTGTCCAAGGCCAGGTTGGCTGGGGCTTGGAGCAGCATGGGATAGTGGAAGGTGTCCCTGCCCATGGCAGGGCTGGAATGAGATGAATTTTAAGATCCCTTCCAACCAAACCATTCCACAAAACCCCTGGTTTTCTACCTTAAATAAAATCTCCTTTAGGCATTCCCAGGCCTGCTGAGCTCACACTGACACTGGAGAGCAGCTGCCTCGAGCCTCCTGCTGCAAGAGGTGGAAGTATTTTCCACAAGATCCCAACTCTGTGGTAGCTCTGGCAGCTCCAGAGGCCATGCTGAGTCTGGAGCTGGACAGGCTTTGCCTGTGTGGAGTTGGTTTTGATCAGGTTGTCATGGACTAAATTTAACTTCTGCTCTTTGTTCCACTGAGCTCTTGGCAAAAGCTCCAGGAACAACATCCACAAACATCCAGTGTCTCCCAGTTCTGTGTTTCACTGGGAATCCTGTATCAGCAGTCAAAACAGCAACTTCCCTATTCCACTGGGATATCACCCATTTGCTCTCCTTGGCAATACCAGTTCATGGCCAGTGCTCAGCTGGACTCTCCCAGTGGAACACGGAAACTTTTCCCAGAGCTGCAGCAGAGCCAAACTCTCCTCCTCCTTTTCACTGGGCCAGTGCATAATTATTTTATACCAACTCCACATCCCAGTTCCTGGTTTTATACCAACTACACATCCCAGTTCCTGAGCTCTGGCTCCTGATTACACCAAGGTAAAACACAAAAAGGCAGAATTTTGAAACCATTCTGGTCCTGTCACAGTCCTGAGGTTTCCTGTGTTTCATTGCTTCGAGGGGAGCAGGGTGAAGAATTTGTGGATTTATAATTATCCCACGAGTTATCTTTATCCCTCACATTCCTTGGCTGCTGACTCAGACACAGGAATCTCTTCTGCATCTCTCCCCTGTCTAGGACAGCCCAGGAGTGGCAGCTACACCTCCAGGGTGACCTTTCTGCACCCTCTGTCGAGCTTCTCCAAAGGGCTTACAGATCCAACTCATGGATTTGCTGCCTTCCATGGCGATTTCTCCCTTGTCCCTTTTCTAAACTTTAAACTCAGGTTCTTTCAAAAGGTTTAACACCTCTTTAGAATACATGGAAAATCGATGCTCCTTCCTTCCTCCTCCCTGCTTTCATTCTTTCCTCTGCCTCAGGCTCACTCTACTCCAGAATCCCCCTCTCCTTCTGCCTCCAGGCCTTTCCCAGTGCACAAACTGCCCCCAACCTGGACATCTTGGTATGAAGCCCCTCAGCTTCTCCTGCCTTGTCCGTGGGGCCCTTCCCAGAGCACAAGCTCCACTGACCATCATTCCAGAGGATTATTATCACTCCTCCCATCTGAGTGCACTTCCAAAATAGTGACAGTGCTGCTCAGGCTCAACAGAGGTTTTTCTAACCCAACGCTACAGATCCCAACAAACATGAATCCAGTCCAGAAATCCTTCTGGCAGCCCAGACTGTCCCCCTGGGCTGTCCCTTGGCCATCGCTGCTCTGTGTGAGCAAAACCAGGCTGCAAAACTCAACAGGGCTTGAGCTGAGCTCCAACGGGAATCTGAGAAAACTGTCTGGTTTAGAGAGATTAAAACACAACTGAAAATATAATTGTGCTTCTCAGGGGCTGTTGTTGTGACCCTCCTGTCCTTGTGAGCAGGAAGAGCTGCTGGATTAAACAAAATGAAATAAATCTCTTTCTGCTCAGCTCCAGCTCTCTGATCCACGTGGTTCGTGGCTCCAGGTCTCTTCTCCTGGAGTATCTGGAATTTCTCCTCATGCCCAGCAGCCTTCCAGCACCTAAAGGGCTCCGAGAGAGCTGGAGAGGGACTTGGACAAGGGCATGGAATGACAGGATGAGGGAAATGGGTTTAAACTGAAGGAATGCGGGGTTAGATAGGATTTTGGGAAGAAATCCTTCTCTGTGAAGGTGGGGAAGCCCTGGAATGGATTTCCCAGAGAAGCTGTGGCTGCCCCTGGATCCCTGGGAGTGCCCAAGGCCAGGTTGGATGGGGCTTGGAGCACCCTGGGACAGTGGAAGGTGTCCCTGCTCATGGCAAGGGTGGGACTGGATGGGCTTTAAGGTCCCTTCCAGCCCAAACCATTCCATGATTCCAGGATTCTGGAGCTGCAGCCATAGTTTTACCCCTAACCCAGTACCTTGCTTTGATAGAAAAATGCTTTAAAGAGCTTTTCGCTCGTGAGCCCCTTCTACGAGCTCGTTATCACAACCTCACCTCTTACCACACCAACAGTAAAAAAAAACCCTTCAGAACTGAAAAAACGGCTCTGGAATTTTGCTCAGTCCCAGGGTTTTCTGTGATTCCAACCACTTTTAGCACCTCCTGCCTTAGAGGGTAAAAAACCATCTCCTACTATTTCAGATGCTCCTGGAACGCAGCACTGCTCCCATTTCTTTGACCCCATTTCCCAGTTACCTTTTTCTTTCAGAGTTAAAAGAAAATGAAGTGGCTCAAGTGTGTCCAAAGCAGCAATTCCTGCCCAGCCCTATTCCCTGGAGCTGGGCTCAGTCCATTCTTGTTCCAACTTCCTCACGTACCAAGATTCCACTCCAATGCGTGTTTTACATCCTCTGCTCTCCCACTGAGGATATCCCTCTATTTTCCTTGTATGCCTTGGACCACGTGGAATTCAGCCATCCATCAGATCCTTGAAAAATCACATGTGCACATTTGGGCTGGGCTTTTTTTCAATTGTATTTCCTGTTCCAAGCTGGCTTCACCAAAAAAAAAAAAAAATACCAACCCAAAAAAACCTTCACTCTGTGTATTTTGTCCCAAAAATTCAGCTTTTAAAGGCACTGTCCCCCAAATATTACACCTTGCTGGTGGAGAGGGATGACCTGGCACAATGCAGGTTTTTCCTGAAATAACAATTTTGGAGCTCTCATGTTGCTCCCAAGTGGAACTGTGGGGGAAGGATTGATTATAGAACATGACAGGGCTGATTTATAATGAAAAATCTGATATTGATGAGGGAAATGGCCTCAAATAATTCAGTGGAAACGCCACCAAGACGGGAATATCAAACCACCGCGTGGAAAATGAGAAGGAAAAATCCCAGTGGCATCCTGGTGCTTTCTGATCTCATTCCAACGCTGTGATTTTTACATGAGGTCATCACTCGAGATCACATTTGTGGGGCTGTGCCAGAACCTTTCTGGGATAAAAGGTTTTCCCTGGAATCACCACGGAGCGGAGTTGCCCAAATCCCTGTGAATTTCAGAAAAGCTGTGAGGTCTTTGGAAGCTGTTCCCTAAAAGTGGCACGAGCAGATTCCCAAGGCACTAAACGCAGCATGGTCAGGAATTTCCAGCTAAAAGCAGGAGGAATTCCAGGAGGAATGGCAGGGAAGCAGGAGCCAGCAGCCTTTGATGGGCTAAAGAACACAGAGCAGGGGAACCAAAGCACGGCCAACACACAAAGATCCACAAGGAGCCAAATTTTTCCTGGAGCAACTCAAGAAAAAAGATGCCAAAGACCCTCCTGAGGGAGAAACCAGGCCCTGATTAAACATATGGATGAATATTGTAAATAAAATGTAGGAGTAGGGAAAGTCTGGGGTTTGACCTAAAAAGAGCAGCTCAGAAAAGTCAAAGAACAGGACAAAAATGAAGGGTTTGTTTAAGCTGAGTCTCAGGGCAGTTCTGGATAATCCTGAGGGCAGAAAATCAAGTTTTTACCTGGTTTTCCACAGGTAACAAAATGCCAGCATCAAAATAATTCTAAACCATCTTGAAAAGTGGAATACAGAATAAGATACACAGAATAAAATACCAAAGTCCCAAAAATGTGGGCAAAACCAAAGAACTGACTTCTGTCAACCCAAAAAACTCTGTGAGCTCTCAAATCCAAAGGCTCCTGCTGCCTGTCAGCACTGAGTCCAACCCCAAAAATAAACCTGGGGCTTTTTCTTTGGAATTCAGCCCCCCAAATTCTCTTATATCCATAAATATCTATTTAAGTGTTACATATTTCCAGGATTTCCTAACGGAGGGAATTTTCTTTGATCAGTGATAAGGGCTGGGCTGAACTCTGATATTGATGGTTTGAATGCTTAGAAAACATTGTTTGTATTCCAAAATATCCCAGCCAGAATCACCTCCCTTGCTGAGGAATGCAAATTCCATGGGATGCTCCAGGATCCCACTCGGTGTTATAACCTCATTTAATTCACTGTAAACCTCATTTAATTCATTGCAAACCTCATTTAATTCATTGTAAAACTTTGCTCAGTGAGACAAAATATTTCTGTTCACCTGGAGCAGCACACACAGCCCTGATACCAAATATTCCTTCAAATCCTCCTTTTAATTCCTTGAAGCACCTATTTACTGGTCAGAAAAACCACTGGGAAGCGTTGCTCCCAACTTATTCCTTTCAAAGGAGCCATTCTCACAGCAATTCTCCTCTTTGTTACACTCAGACCCTTGCACTGCCCAGAACTGCAGAGAGGAAGGAAAAAGTTGAATTTCAAAGCTATTTTCTCTAGGAATAGGTCACAAAATGCCAGCAGCGTTGCTGTTTTCCTGGGATTTTCATTCCAGCTCCGCAGCAGCTGCGACGCAGCTGAGGAGGGCACACACCTGAGCCCACCTGCATCCCACCTCCTCCTGATTCCACAGGAATCAGGACCATCTGGTAGGAAAATTGAACACAGACTGCTGAACACGAGCCTGGAATGGCTCATTCCTGCCAGTGGGATACTCTGGAGTAGATAATGTCAGATCAGCCATAAAACTTAATGGAGCATGGAGCCAAATAGATCCACATCCCAGGCAGCTGCTCCCAGATACCTCCTCCTTTTTTAGGATGATTCTGAAGAAAACTGGATTTTTAATTCTTCTTTAATGCTGAAAATAATTTTTACTTTCATTTTTCCCCTCACACAGAATATTTAATTCTGATCTGTTTGGGGTTGAATACTGAAAAATTAATTATTTTGTGTGGTTTTGCTGCCATATTTCCCTGCTTTTACTGCTTGTGAGGAGTAAAATCCTGCCCAGGGAAGCTGTGCATGTCCCATCCTTGGAAGTATCCATGACCAGGCTGGATGACCTGGGATAATGGAAGGTGTCCCTGCCCGTGGAATCAGGTGGAACTCGATGATCTTAAATCCCTTCATCCCAAACCATTCCATGATATCGCATTTTTTTCTCCCTGAAACAAAAACCTTCCCAAATTAGGAATAAAAAGAAAGTCTGGGAATTTTTGCTTTGTGCACTCTGCTGGGTCGAAAAGAACCCAGTGATTTTTAGTTCATTCCAACATTTTGCACCAATTTCTGCTTTAATCATAATTACAAGCACAAGGCAAACAGATGACAAATCCATTTATCATCTTAATAAAACATTTGCCTTGAAATGGAAAACACAATCCCTCACAAATTCAACACTTGGAATTCATCCGGCATTTGAATGAATTCAGAAAAATTTCACCAGAAATGGCACTTCTTGTCCTGACATCAAGGTCTGGCTAATAAAGCCCAACCCAATTAACTGCAATGGCTCAAGAATGTGACTTTTAAAGTCCTTTTTTTTTATCCTTAGTGCTTGGAAATGTTTGGATTAAGAGCTGCTGGATGCCACGGATGCAGAATCACTGGGAAAACCAACTTGTCAGTTGTGCTGTCCCATCTAAGCAAAACAGATTTAAAGAGATCTTATTCACTTTCAGGGAATAACTGAAATAACATTGATTATCTTCATGAATTTACTTCCTTTTTTTACACAGTTAAAGGGATTTGAGTTTGTCATAGGAAATTATGAAGAGCTAAAACCACAGATTTCCCTGGAAATGTCGATAATTTAAGGAGTGAAAATGAGGAATGTCAAAATCTCAGTATTGACAAAGTCTGGGAAGTTGGATCCCACTAATTTATAATAGTTCTAATTTTATAATTTAATTTGGGTGGATTATAATTGAATAATTATAAAACAACAATTTTATAATTTATATTGAGCTGAGATACGAGGCTGAAAGGAAAACCCTTCCTATTTGATATTTCAGGCAGGGGAAAAAACAAACGAACAACAAATACTTACAAAACAATCTGGCTCAGCCTGATTAACAGAACAGGAAATAAGATTAAAACTGTTAAAAACATGGAATGTTCACTCTGGAAAACTCTGGCTCTGGAACGGTGTCATTCCTTTTTCATTATCCAGCTGTCATCAGTGAGACCGAATTCTGCTCTTTTAAAGATCAGGGACAGAGTTTTAAAGAAATCAAGTTTGACAGCAGACTCCAAATGTATTCCACTGTCTTCCCATAAAAATGAACAAGGCATTATTTGGCACATAGAAAACTAAAGGATTTTATTTATTCAATAAAATAACCCCGCCAAGACTTCAAAGCAAATCCTCTAAATTAAATCTTCACAAAAGAGCAGCTCTAATGAAGACTTCTACAACTGAAGTACCTCAAAAATGTTCTGTATAATGATATTTTCTAAAAGAACAGGAGAAAGTCACTCCTGGACAGTTTTATCTGCTCATTTCTAGGTCAGCCATTCAGAATCCTGGATTTCCAGCACCCGGAATCCTGGATTTCCAGCACCAAGAATCCTGGATTTCCTCAGCTGCTTCTCTACTCCAAATAATGTGAAGGGACCCAAATGAGGGGGCACCCAAATTATTTCAATTTGGAAAATCTCCATGGAAGAAGGAAAAATGTTCCCTGAGTTTGGGGCTTTTCTACACTGGCACAAATGGTCCTGCACCACCATCATGGAATTCAGGAGGGATTTTTGGGGTGTTGGACTGAACAGCCGCCAAATCCTGGCAGATCTGTTCCCATCTCTTGGGGCAGAACAGGGCCAAAGCCCAATGTTCCCAGCAGTGCCTTCCCAGGACACAGGGCAGACGTGCTCTGTTCCACCACAACAGATGAGCCCTGATCCCTCCCTTGCCCAGGTTTGAGTGTCCCTGGCACATCCCCACAGAGACAAACACACCCCAGACACAGCCAGTGGGGTCTGGGGATCATGTCCTGTTCTTGGGACAGCACCAAGAGGCCCCGGGGCCGTTCCTGGGGGTGACTTCACCCCAAAGGGATCCCAGGAGCACAGGGCTGGGTGAGACAGCCACAGAGGGAGGATCAAGGGAAAATCTGATCTTCTCTCTTCAAATTCATCTCTCTTGGCTTGTGGTGGAGCTCTGAGGCAACACCCAGACACATTCTGTTCTCTCTGCTCTTGTTCTAAGGTCTGTCAACAGCTTTTTTATGTATTGATCCATTATAAATCAATTTACCTTGAATGACAACATGATCCCATCCAAGCTGACCCCAGAAGTCCCTGTGCCATTGCTGGAACGATGCCATGCACTCCCCACAGCCTGTGGCTCAGTCTCTCCTCTCTCCTCAAACAGCTCCTTGGTCACACTTCCAGCCTCACAAACGTCCTGGCCTCGACCTGAACTCAAGGAGCAAAAATCTCGCAGTTCCAGCCCTGGGAATTCCTAATCAGAATTTTTTTCCCTCGCTGCTCGTACACCCACTGCCTTTTGCCTCTGGTTAAATTTGGTGCATCACAAACCCCACACAAACTAAACGCAGGATGGGCTGGATTTCAGAGAATCCCAGACTGGTTTGGGTGGGAAGGGACCTTAAAGCCCATCCAGTGCCACCCCTGCCATGGGCAGGGACACCTTCCACCATCCCAGGCTGCTCCAAGCCCCAATGTCCAGCCTGGCCTTGGACACTGCCAGGGATCCAGGGGCAGCCACAGCTGCTCTGGGCACCCTGTGCCAGGGCCTCCCCACCCTCCCAGGGAACAATTCCTTCCCAACATCCCATCCATCCCTGCCCTCTGGCACTGGGAAGCCATTCCCTGTGTCCTGTCCCTCCATCCCTTGTCCCAAGTCCCCTGGTGCCTCCCCTGTGCCATTCCTGTGGGATGAATCCCTCATGGCCAGTGCCACCTCTCCCAAAACAGTTAACTGGAAAATCCCACTGCCACGAGAAATAATCCCAACACTTCCTCCTGGTGAACTCTGGGACACTTGTGCTGCTTAACACAAACATTTAGCAACATTCCAGAGTGACACATCTCAGGAGTAAAAATAGTTGTTACTAAAAAAAAAGAAAGAAAAAAAAAAAAAAGCCATTTTTCAACCAGATTCATTCACAGTCAGGCCTGGTGGGAGCCCAGAGTTTGTATCAAAGGAAAAGTGTGTGAAGCAGTTCTGCTTTTGCTTCCAGCCCGGGCAGGAACTGATAGCTCCAAGTGGATAATTGATGGAGGCAGGAGACAATTAATCCCAGCAGACTGCATCAAATCAAACGAGGCAAGTTAATAATTTCAAATCCTTACTCCACAAAGAGGAATTCTGTTCACAGAACACTGAAGAAATGGCTACAGAGGATGCTTTTCCAAGCAGACTTTCCAAATGTTTTTCCCTGAATAAAGGAAATTTAGCCCAGCTAATTAAAACAGCAGCCGAGAGCAGGAATTAAAACTGTGCTGCTGAGGGGGGATTTGAATGTCTAAATCAAGCAACAAAGCACTCATCTGGCAGCGTTTTATTTTAATAGATGTGCAAACCTAATCCCAAATTCAGGATCTTGGATCATCCTTCTTCAGTTTATCAGAATTCCGGAGATAAAATTTATTTATTGCTCAGCCAGTTTGAAATATTTGAAGGATTCTGGAAAGTTGGCCTGGAAATCGAGTTGAACTCTGTGAAGGATTCAATCTATGAACACAAACAAAACTCAATCAACTGTCAAATTTCACTGGATTTAACAGTGTCTTGTTAAAAATCTCTGTAAATCACACTGGTTTACTTTAAAAAAAATAAATTTGTCCTCCAGCTGAGCCACTGGGGTTTAATTTTTAAAAGGGATGGGTTTGGTGCCTGAAGTTGGCAAAATTTAACTGTTTTAACAGAGAGAAGATGAAAAAGAGGAGCCATTTCCCACTTTTAGGCACCAAACATCCCCAAAGCCTTACCCACCCCTCATGAACCACGAGAAAATCCCATTTAACCCTGACACACAAAATCTGGGAACAGCCTGAACTCCTCAGGATTCCCTGTTGTGCTTCCCGGAGTGGGCAGGGAGAGGGAATTTCCCCTGATCTCCTTTTGTCCAGGTTAAACATCCCCCAAACCCTCCCTGGGGCAGCGATTCCCGAGCTCCAGCCATCCCTAATATTCCAGAGAAGTGAGAGTGGAGCACAGACAGAGGGATGGGATAAGGAAAACCCAGAGCATCGAGACAGGGCTGCTATCACATGATGAGAAAAACCATAAATGAAGAGCACTGAGAAAAAAAACCAAACAAAACAAAAAAGAAATTATTTCTCCAGATGAGCCCCGATAGCTTTGTGAGCTCTGCCTTTCTACAAGCAGAGATTTTTATTACCAAAAGCTCTAATAAGAGGCAGCTTAGACCTCTGCCTCCTATCAAGGTGGAGAAAATTATTTTTCCTTCTATTTAAAAGATTATCGCTTCGTATCTCATCTCTTCTTATTAAGTTTACAGCAATATTAAAACAAGATTTGGGTGAATAAAGAACATAATATACTCCAAAATAGGGAACATATTCTTTGGAGCATTATAAATGCTCCTGGTCTGCTTGAATGGAATTTTAATGGAATGAACCCACCTTCTGAGGAGAAAAATCAAAAAATATGCAGAAAATATTCTCCTATTCCAAAGGCTTCATTAAACAATCTTGTTTTACAAGCAGCACAGATCACTCTGTGAACTGAGGGACTATCAAAGAAAAGCCTGTAAGAGATGAACAAATCACCTCTATTAATTCTTTCCAGCAGTCAGAACGTTTCACAAATGGGAAAAAAAAGTCCTTTAGGGGGATAAAATAAATTCCTGTTTGATACCAGTATGAATCTAAAAGCTGATTTTGCCATCTCTCTGCACATTTTGCTGCTTTCGGTCAGCAAGCCAAAGGAAAAGAAGTTTGTGAGGCAAGGAAGGGCCGTCAGGAGAGACTTTGGATTGGGAATGGGATTTGGGAGATGGGAAGAGCTGCCTGACACATAGTGGCTGAATCCTGGGGAGCTCGAGGCAAAGCTCTGCTCCAGCCCAGCCCCTGCATTCCCAGGGATCTGCTGGAATTCCCTGTGGGCTCCCACAGCCAATCCTGCTTTTCCTGGGAAGTTCTTCCTCGTGGTCACCCTGTGCCAAGGGCTGCAGTGCCCCAAAAATGCCCCAAATCTGAGATTTTGCTGCTGGAGACTTTGCTGCAGCTGAGATTTGTTTTTTCAGCATTAAAGGCAAAAAAAAAAAAAACCCAAAACAAACAACTGTGAGGCTGTTAATGGGGGGTAATTGCATCTAATTAATAGATGGGGGGAAACTTCAAGTTGAATTGAAAAGCAACTGCAAAGTGCTTTATTTGTTATCTCTGTGCTGAGCTCCTGGGTGAGACAAAGCATTATCCCAATAAAAATAAAGTTATCATAAAGGTATCCCAATAAAAGTTATCCCAATAAAATTCAAGTTATCCAAATAAAATTCAAGTTATCCCAATCCCAGCTCACAATTAAGACAAGATCAAGGACTCCACATGGAAAGCAGAGCAAACCAGCAAATAAAAATCACCTGACTGATGAGGAATTCAACATGAAATTGAGCATTTTTAGGAAGATGCTGCTTCTTCTACCTCATGCTAAAGCAAAAATGCCTTTATAAACCTCAGACCAGAGAAACTTTAGTGAACTTAAGTGCCCATAATTTCCCATGTTCCCATTTTAATCCTGAACTGCAGATTAACAACAATTAACAACCTTTAACAGACCACAACATATAAATATCCACCCCCTGAACCTTTAAGCACAATAAAACAACTCCATATTTGCTTTATCTCCTTGCTTCCACTCCTGATAACCTCAGTTAAACCTGGTCCTTGCTCCCCTGGTTCCTTCCTTTCCCACATGGAAAACCCAGTGGGATCCATTTCTCTGAAAAGCCCCATCAAATTCCTTTTTCCAGCCTGTATTGTTTTTATTTCAGTTTATTTGTGCATTTTAGGGCACGAAAGCACAACCCCACGAGATGCTGCCTCTTTTCCTCCTCACACAGAGGCTGCTCGAAAACTGAGGGAAAAAAAAAAAGCCAAAATCTTTGCTCATTTTGCAGTTTTTTAACCACCCCCTGCTCCAGGTTGATGAAAAGAAATCAACTTAATCCAGGCTCAGCACCCGGCCAAGGAAAGATTTGTTCCAATAGCTGCAGATACCAGAAACAAAGGGAATTACCTGAGCTGGTTTCATTTCTCAGCGTGGCATTCAGGGAGCTGGGTTTAGTTTGGGATGGGAAAGGTTGGGAAGTGCTGCCACTCCATAAAACCAACCCAAACTCCCTGAAAGGCAGAGTTGGGGATTTTCTGCTCACACCAGGACCCGTTCTGCCTTTATTCTTCCACTGATTTTGTGAAAATTTCAATCATATCTGCAAAAGGAACTCTGGAAATCCTCACTGAACACCCTGAGAATGTTTCTCCGCCCTGAGAAATGAAATAAAGTTCAATTTCGAGAGGTTTAAACTACTTCAAGGGAGTGCCAGTGGATCCCTGCTCCAGATGGGAATAAAAACGTGGTAATAAACAGGTGTGGGAGTGGAAAACTTTGGATAAACAGCAGTAATTGGAATTCTTTTTGTGCACTGCTCAAAATTTGCCAGGTTTGTCCCTCTCACTCCCTTTTAAACAGATCCTCGTTTGAGAAAAAAGTTAAAATACACCTCCAGCAATTAAAGTAGAGACAAAAATTACTGGGTGTTGTGGGGTTAATGCAAATCCTCACATAAAATAAAATAAAATAAAATAAAATAAAATTTAAAAAAAAAAAACCAAACAACTCCTGCCTTTTTATCTTAAATCTAGAAAGAATTTAAAAAATTAAAGCAACACAACCTGGTGGCAAAATATTCCAGTTTTCCATTCTTTAAAGAAAACACAGAAAAGACTTCACACATTTTTAAATTTCAAATGTAATAAAAATTGGAGCTTCTTGGTGATTTTCAAACCAAACAACAGAGAATCCCTGAATTTGCCATAAATGAGTTTATCAAAAACACTTCCTGATTTACAGAGCAGAGCTGAGGAGCTTTAATGAGCTCCCAAATCCTTCATTTGCCCCAGAAATGGATAAATTTTGTCATGGAGCAAAAATGGCATTTTCAATTTAATATCTGAATTCTGAAACTCCAGAAAATGTAATTTCCCATCACAATTCCTGCAGGTTTTTCCCTATTTTCTGTTTGGCTGAGAGTCACTGCAGGTCTGTCCTTCAGGCTGGGGGAGAGGAATTCTGTTCTTTTATAATTAAATAGAACAACCTGGGTTAATAAATGGGCACCGTTTGTTTCAGGGCTCTTCCAGAGGCTGGAGCTCCCTTTTTATCCTGCTGGGCACTGTTTTGTCCTGGTTTAAAATTCCAAATTAAATGCAAACTTTCTACTAAACCCAGCCTAAATTCTGCCGTGAAACTACAAATTACCCACACATAAATCTGGGTTACACACACACACATATATATAAATATTGTACCACACTTAATTTTAAAGCCAGACTTAACAGAAACATTCCTGTTTTCCCTATAATATGAATTTTTCTAGAGATATTTTGGATGGTACTGATCCCCAAGTCGCAGGATTTTCCCTCAAGCCTTTTTTAATCCTGAATTTTAGGACTGCTTTAAAACAAAATGTCTCCATTTTCATTTGTTAAAATGCTGCTTTGCCTAAAAATTAACTTTTCAGAACTAAATATGGTGAGTTTTGTGTTTTGGATCAATTGCTTTGAGGGACAAAGTTGAGAACAGCTCTATGAACACCAAATTAAAAAGTCTGTGCACAAAAATCCTCAAGCAAACCCAAAAAATCTTGCCATTAAAATGCTTCTATTTAAGTATAATTCAGTATTTAAACACTTTCATTTTATCCAGAAATAGATTTTCCATAAATTCTCCATGTTTCCATAAATACTCCAGGATTTTACAGGGACTTTGCACAAAGCCCAATTGTTTCCAAACTATTCTTTCCCTTTTTGCTCCTAAAAACAGGAGCAAATTTAGGACAATTGATTACAATTCCTGAAGAAATATCAGTTAAAAATAAGAATTCATTTTTATCCAAGCCAATCAAGGAATTTTTAAGCTCCAGCTGAGCTGCACACCGAGTTTTTAATTTAATTCTTTTTTCTTGTACCAACCACTCCTCCATGTGTGTTATTCCAGGGGATGTGCTGGAACAGGGAGAAGCTTTTGGAATCCCAAAGGAGCACAGAAATTCTACTGGGAGCATCCCTGTCCCCACCAAAGGAGCCTTTACAAGGAGCAGCTCATTTCTCCCACTCCAAATTCCCTCGGAAAATAAATGAGGATCATCTTAATGCTACTGCCCTCTACTGCTCCTGGATTAGGGACAGGGAAAAAACTCCCAGCCTCGGATTAATCTGGAACCGAGCAACTGAATAAAGGATTTCAGGGTATTTAAAGCTGGAATCTCCCAATTAAATGCATTATATACTAATTAAAAATTGCATCAGATGGTTCTTGTCTTATTTTGGATAGTTTCAATAATACCTGGAAAAGAAGTCCCTGCTAAGCACTCTGAGAATATTTCTCCATCCTGATAAATGAAATAAAGTTCAGTTTTGAGAGGTTTAAATTACTTTGAGGGAGGGCCAATGGATCCCTGCTCCAGATGGGAGTAAAAACGTGGTAATAAACAGGTCTGGGAGTGGAAAACATGGGATAAAAAAAGGTGATAATATTGATTTTTGGGATAATATATTGAGTTTTGGGATAATGGATTGAGTTTGGGATAATGGATTGAGTTTGAGATAATATTTTATTATTGAAATTGTCAGAGGAAAAGTTCAGGAAAAGAAAATGCAATTCCTGCTCCATCCAAAAACCTCATTCAACAGCAGGAAAATGGGTGGGAATGGATCCCTTCTCTCTCTCCAGAGGGGTCTCAGAGCATCCCTTTGATTCCAGACTCACCTGGGACACACCTGTGTCCACAATTACATAAAATCCCAAATTTTTTTTGGAAAAACAATGTGGCAGAAGCAATCCTGCAGATTTATCTGCTGTGCACACACAGATCCTACAAAAGCTCCTTGCACTTTGCTTTTTCCTGCCAAACCCATCCCGGATTCTCCTGCTTTTCCCCACTCCCCTGCAGTGAATTAAATGCTGCAATTGTCCCGTTTCTCATTCCTGGAGCAGAACAAATTGTTGGCTCTCCTGGAACACACACAATCCTATTTTAGATTTTAAAGGACATCAACTCTTCCATTTAAGAACAAGGAAATTCATTAAAGCCCATTTGCCTGGTGCCATTTCATTAATCCCTGAATTGTCAGGGTGTATAATGTGGAATGGCTAAAAAGCCGAATTAAGGAATGGGAAACCACTGGAATTGTCCTGTTCTTTATATCCCAGGTGTATCCCTGAGGCACAGGACACACTGAGCATTTCCTGGGATGACCAAAACTCCAAGGAAGAAAAGGATGGGGGTGGGGAAGAAGCAGGGCAGGTGATCAGAGGAGACAAACGTGAAAACCTCAGGTAATTCCTAAGGATAAAATGCGAGGACCAAAAAAATAAATTCCCACTTTTCCAAGGTTTCGAGCCTTTGCTAATGTGAAGCTTTAATTATTTTTGCAGTTTGGTGTTTTTATTAAACGTGCACTGAAATCTGAAACTTGCAGCTAATAGAACCCATGTGGAGGTAGACAGAGCTCCTTTGGAATGGTTTCATTAATTCCACGGACGGCGATGCCAGAAAAACAAAATCTGAGTTCAGAGCAACTACCAGAGAGAAGGCGAGAGGAGGGAAAAGCTACAACCAGCAAAACTCTGCAGAAAAGCCAGGATTTGGTGCCTGAACACCTCTGGCACCTTGGAGATTTCCCTGCTACCGTTTCATGGCAGCTTTGTGCCACTTCCTTCCCAAATTCCTGCTGTGCGAACCTTTCACTCGGGATTGGGATGGAAAAGCTGCAGCAGCAGCACCAAAGCTCACCTGCACAGGGAAACCCCCAACAGCTGCTCCGTGCACAGTAAATCATGGAAAACAGCAGCCCAGCGGGAATTTCACAGGGAATACTCAGCAGCCAGGCTCAGGCTCGGTTTTTAGTGAGCATATATTTATTATTCAGCTGAAAACACTCACTCACAGAAGCCCCACATTATTCCTGATTATCCATATTCCTGCATCCCTTGGCAGGGTGAATGAGGCTTCAAAACACGCAGGAAAAAGCCTGGAAAATCATGGCCAGGTGGGAAAAGTCCCGGAGTCTCCTGGAGCAGCTGACTGGAAGCCGCTGCTCTGTTCGTGTTTCCCTGCCCCTCATCCCGGGACGCGTTCCCTGCTCCCATCCCGCTCCCGGTGCCAAGGAAAACGGATCAGTTACAGCTCCCAGCCTTAAACCACGAGCAGGGTTTAGCAGAACTGGTTTAACTCGTTCTCCTGGGCAGTTTGGGGGGCTCCCAGCTCAAACTCAGCAGCCCCAGAGCTCCCCTCTGCTCCCCCCATCGCAGGAGTGCTCCTCAGCCCTCCAGAGCTTCCGCTGCTGCTGAGGCTTTCAGTAATCAATGCAGAACAGAGCTAAAAAGCCCTTAAATATCTGCTTGCTCCTGCTTTTTAATCCACTGAAAAATAACCATTTCCCAGCAAATACTTCTGGAGGAGCTGAGGGTTCCTGGGAATGTTCCTGACAGCTCCTGGCTGGGGATGCTCAAGGCACCGAAGTTCTTTCACACCAAAACGCAGCTGAGTGAGTGAAGGAAAAGCAAAAACCCAGCACTTCATCCTTTGTTTTAAAGGAAAGTTGAAAAGCAGAGCTCAGAGCACAGATAGAAAAAAACTCCACAAAACCTGGATGTTAAACTGATTTCCCACACACGTGTGTACAGCCAACAACCACGGAGGCAGGAGCAAGATTATCCCAAACCTGGTGCGCTGTGTGATGGTAACAGACAGATAGATAACGTGATTTAAATCCCAAAAAAGAGAATTAATCATGGTTTTCCTCCCTATCTCACATAGATCACATAGCCCTGAGCATGCACAGACACGTGGACACCCTAATTTACATAGGAATAGATCATTCAAGAGGAAAATAATGCTGTGAGGTTTTAATTACAAATAAATTCAACTTAATCTGCCACACTCAGAGAGATATAAAACCACCCGGTATTAGCCCTGTAAGGAGGTGTAATTTGGACAGCAATATTGCACAGAGAAGGAAAAAAACTCAATAAATACCAAAACATCATCTCCAAAAAGTCACCTTCCCAAGATTCCCTTCTGCAGAAGCACCTCTGACACAGCCCTGAGCAAAGAACACTTCCAGGGCTTTATTTTCTTGTTTAAATCCAAACTCTGCACGTGGTGCAAAGTTCAGAGTGCTGGGGGCTCCTCTGAGCTCCAAACCCTGCTATGGCAGAGCCTCCATCCCGGGCAGGATCCGAGATGTCTCCCAATTATTAATTTTCCCCAGGAACCAAACAATTCCTCACACTCTGATTGCAGTGGCCTGACCTGAACGCTTCTTGCAGGGAGATTTTTGTGCTCTGTTTCAGCAGAGCTCAGCATTTCAAGAGTGCCTGAGGTCAAACGTGAGCAGTTCTACTGCACCTGACCTGGGAATCCTGCTGGCTTCCACGGTTCTGACTCCTCATCCAAGGAAAAGCTGCTTTTCCTCACCTCGTGTTTGCATCAGCACCTCCTAAAACCTTCTCCTCAACGAGAACAAAAGCAGATGGGGAAGATCTGCTTCTCCCAGGACAGCCATGCCATGAGGAATGAAAAAATGGAGGGAAAAGGAGTAACTGCTTCGAGGCCAGCAATAAATGTTGGGTTCCCAGGGACTGAGGCCACATCTGGTGACAGTGGAGAGCAGACAAGAACGCCCTGTACGCACTGACATCAATCCAGCTCCTCCACCGGCAGGGGAAGAGGCCAAAGGAAGGAGAAAACAGAGGGAGAAAACATTTTGCAGGAATGATGAACCAAGCTGGGCCAAATACTTTCTGTATTTCGAATATTTCGGTCACGCTTTATCATTTTGCAAGTTAGTTAGTTCAAGGGGAAGGCCCCGGGGCAGGTTTGACTCTTTAAAACAGGCACTAAAAATGGGGGATTTTCCCAATGCTACATCAAAAACCAAGGAAAACGTTGCTTAAACTCAGTCCTGGTCCTACCTGCCCATCCTGACCCACGTGGACTTGGTGTATCTGCAGGTTTCCCTGGAAAAGGAGAGAATGGACAATCAGCACAAGTTCTGGATTTTAAAAGCTGCAAAAAAATCGGTTTCAGTATGAAGGAAATCCATGAATTTAGGGAGTTCTGCTGAAGGTTCTTTTGGCAATCCAGCTCCAATCAGCCTCAAAAGCAAGGAAGTTTCACACCCAGCATGTTTTGTTTTTGAAAGTTACTGGATAATCTATTTTTATGCAAAATTTTTCTGAGGTAAAACTTTCGGTTTTCCTTCTTTATATAAACTGCAAATTAAAATCCAACCCTTACTAACCCAGAATTGGCAACAGAACACTTTTACAGGTGTGCAGAGCTATTTACTATTTGCTTTTTATTTTATCCTCATTCCATACTGAAAACCAGCAGAGTTCTATTACAGGGATTATATCTATTACCAAAAAAAAAAAAAAATTCTCAATAAAGCAAAATATTTTAAGCTACAAAGTCCAATAAGGAAATCTTTATGACATGAAGTTTTTATTCACATGCTCACAGATGTCTTTCCAAAAGTACACTTGGATTAAGGGAAGGCAGCTGCCCAAGCAGAGCCTTGCAGTGAAACAGCACATTTTGGAGGACAAAAATCCCAATTTTTGTGCAGTTTCTCCTGCTGGCAGCTCCTCTCTCACTTGTGTACATTGTCATCAATTTAAAACCAGATGTTTTCATCTGTCAGGGACAAATGCAGCCCTTTAAAGTCCCACAGACAAGAAGAGCCAAAGGATCCAGGGTGTGCTGGAACCTCAGGATCCATTCCAACAACCTCTGCTGAATCATCAGCTTTTCAAGTGATTCTTTACCCAAAAACTCCTCCACTTTTATGGCAGCACCACACATTAGAGCCAGGATATTTTAATCCTTTCTTCTTTCTCTCAAGGCCTGACAGGCCCTTCAAAGGACAAGCCTTTAACTATAATATTTATAGAATTTTTATTATAATATTTATTCTCCAGTAGCTGCCTGTGTTAACAATATTCCTTCACAAAGTGGTTTTATGAGCTGTGATTTGGGTTCTTTGGACAGGGATTAAACCAACCTAGGCAGATCCACTTCCCAGTGAGGGAAAAACCTTGACAGGGAAATGGGACAGATTCAAATTGTTGCCTGCATTAATGTTTAACCTGATTTTTCTATTCCTTCTTCATTTAAACAAAGTGCACAAGAAATCCAAGAGCAGTTTTAGCAGTCAGGAGCATCCATATATTCCTAAATAACCAACAACTGCAGCAAATACATCAGGAAATCACCTGGATTTGGGAGCTGGTTTGCCTGAGTCAAAATTGGAGGGTTTGGGATTGAATTTATCCATTTCCATTTATCCATATCCATTTATCCATCCAATTCCACTGAACTATTTTTCTGGAAAAAAATTAGGAAGTGCAAATACTGCAGTGCCAGCTGAGTTAGTCAGGAATGAAGGATAAATTCCTTCTGGAGTATTTCTTTATTAGGTGGAGGCTGAAGGTTTCTCAAACTCCTGTTCAACCATTAAAGGCCCTGAGTGTTCTGACCAGGTTTAGTTCATAAATCTAAATAAAATAATTTCATTTTCATGGCAGTGCAAGCACCTGAACTGGTTTCCTATTGGACTCTGTAAGTACTACATTTCCAAAGATCATCAGCCTTAAGGAGCAATTAACACACCCTGTGATGTTTTGGCTGGTGAGGGAGAGAAAAATAAATCAAAATGCTAAAAATAAAAATAATGAAAATAAATAAATACATAAATAAATAAAATAGTAGTAGTAGTACTAGGAATGAGAATGAGGATGATGATAATGATAATGATATTAATATTAATAATAATAATAATTTTTTAACAATAAAGAAACACAAAAACCGCCCAGAGACAGACGTAGCAGGTTCTAAACCACATTTTATCCTGGTTCCAGCACATTTTCTCATTTTCACTCAGCCCTCAGGGTTCCAGTTCCACAGTGAGACCCCCCAGGCTGTGCTCACCTCGCTGTCCTGCGTGATCTGGACCTGCTCTCCCTGGGGCACCTGGGCTATGTGGAGATGGCCCTGTGGGATCCACAACAAAAGAAAACACCAAGGAGCATCAGAGGAAAATCACAACTCGAGCAAGCAGCTCCTGCCTTGGAGTCAGCAGAGTTTCATGGAGAGAAGCAAAATGGGCAAGGGAACCACTGAGGAGCTTTAAAAAGCAAAGTGCACCTGGACTGCCCCAGCTTTGGATGGAAATAAAAGCAGAGGGACTTGGACCAAAGAATGGTTAATTTCCACTTAAGGGGAAGGAAAACAGGCATGATAATAATAATAATAATAAAAAAGAACATTTAAGAAGTGTAATTTTCTCTTGCCTTTTTGACTGGTACACAAAGCCTGGGCTGACTTGCTTTGTAGACTGAAACTTTAATTCAATTTAAAGACCTGGAAAACTCAGTTTTCAAACAGACACAGCAATGCTAAATATCACCCAGAGTGAAGTTTCCAAAGGTATCTCCTTATCCACCCCTTTTTCACACAGCTCTGGTGGAGCACAGACCACACCAAGGACTCTCAGCTGCTGGGATTTGGCAAGAATTCACTAATTTGAACAATTCCCCTGATTTATTTGGGTGATAATCAGGTTTGAATCCTGTAATATTTGGTATTGCTGCCCATTCCCACCACTCCAGCCTGGTCCCATTCCTTCCCAGCATGGAGAAGAGTGGCTGGAATTCCTTGTGCATCCTGCCCAGCCCAGCCACTGTGATTTACCTGAGGGGAGATTGGATTCTAAATAACCTCCTCGAGGTTTTATAAAGCTTTGTGTTGGTTTTAATATGCCTGCATGAGATGAAAGATAATCATTTGGAATTCTGTCAAAGGCCCCTCTGATTTTATAACACAAGAACAATTGCCTGTGATTTTCAAAGACACACTGATCCCTCTATTTCCAACGGTTTCATTTCCTCTGGAAGGAAACTGGCTATTTATAGGGAGAAAAACCACACTGAGAGTGTCCCTCTGACAATAGGGGCTGGATAGAAAATTATAGCACTGCCCAGCCCAGGGGGAGATTAAAATCACTTTCCCTCCTTCACAGCAAACTCTCAGGGCTCCCAGGAAAAAGATGGAATGTTTAGAAGATCCATTTATAGGGGGTTTTTTCCTGGAGTCCACAATGTGGATAATTAGTATGTCCAGATCTTTTAATGAGGCAAAATTTTATCACTTCCAACTATAAACAAATCATTTGTTCTATTAAAGTCATATATTTCCTATAATTTTCCTTTCTATCTTGTCTTTCAAGACTTGAAAAACACTTTTCAGCCATCAGTTAAATCTCACCCACAGATCCAGAAGAAAATACACTTTTAAAATCCTCATGGAATTCAAAAGACAAAGAAATTCCCAGGATAATACTGAAAAATTATGGCAAAAGCAAAGTGGAAAAGGAAGATTTCCACCCAGTTCCTGCAGAATGGGAATTACTTCACTGAGGACACTTTTTAAAAATAATTTGAATGTCAAACAATCCTTGTAGTGCCCTGTGGGACACCAGAATTAAAGTGAAGGTGGATTTTTTTTCAGGGCACATTAAAACCACAGATAAAAATCATCAGGCCTGAGCTGTGGTGGGAGTGTCAGGCTTAAAAAATGTCAATATTTAGAACTTTCACTGATAGACACGGAGCTAAACGAACACACATGGGAAGGACTCAGCTCCCAGATGTTCTAAAGTGCCTGAGAATGCAGTTTTACAGAAAAACAAATAAACAAACGTGATTTTGCTGTAGAAGTCACACCAGAACTACGTCTGAGTGTTAATCATCCAGTGAGTAAACACAGCCAGGAGAAGATTGAGAATTCTCTACAGAAAAATCAAAGTGCATTAATTTGCACTGATTACGTGAGGAAATCCTGCATGGAATTTCTTCTCAAAGAACTCGAATTTATAGTTTTCCCCATAAGCCTCCAGTGTTTATTTTCTGGAAACCTTAAGCGAGGGCAGGTTCTGATTTAAAAATCAAACATTACACTGCAGCTGAAGCAGAGTTCTGGCTGGTTGGGAAGGAGAAATTTAGGAAAAGTTGAGGACATACTACTTGGACTTGTCCATCCTCTCCAATCTGGTGGATCTGGACCTGCTGAGCGTTGGCCAGGGCGTAGTGCAGGGCCTGGGGCTGGTTCTGCTGCATCTCACTGGAAGCTGACACCGAGCTCTGGGATCCCTCTGGAAAAAAGAGACCAAAATCCACCTTTATTTTATGTGCACATCCCAAACCGTTCCTAAAACCCACGGGAAACAAATGCAGTCAGTGGGTGCAGATCATTTATCCATTAGTATCCCTGTGCACAGTGGATATTTGCTTCAAATCCCACAGAATTCCAAAGGCTGGGACAGCTCTTGTTTAAAAGAAAGCACCTTTTGGAACCTAAATCACAGATTCTGCAGCTGTAAAAGTCCCATCAGAACAAAACCACAGAGGTTTCCCGAGGAATTCAACATTTTTTGTTCACCTGAGAGGCTGAGAACAATTTCTGCCACCGCCACCCCAAGGACACCTTTAAAAACCCATCCTGCCTATCCTAAAAACTGAAATTATCAGATCAATTAAGGGAATATCCCAATTGTTTTCCAAGATCCATCCCCTGTAATTCATATTGACACACACGAGGTCTGGAATTGTAGTTTTGAACCTCAAAATGACAGGTGGATTTCTCGGTTTATTTAATTTAAGCACACCTCACACTGCAGAGTGGAATTGCCACTGAAAAGGGAACGTGAAACATAAAAAATGGGAGTTATCTTCATGTAACAGGGACAAAAACCACCAGGAAAACCTCAGTGGGATTTCCAGAGGGTAAAAAGTTGCTTTGGACACATCATAGATCCATTTTGAGGTTTTCCTGCTGCAGGGAAAGGATTCTTTTAAATGTATGAGGCAAGAGGCAAGTAAAAAAGGACAGAAATCATTAATTTTTCATATCTCTACTTAATACTCCAAGATTTATTCTGCAAACACACAGTTAGTTCTGCAGGAACGAGCTTTATCCACTCAAATATTTTAATGGGAATGTTCTTTAATAAAATTAGCCATTTAAGGTTTTTTTTTTTTTCCTCCTGTCTGCAAATGTTTGGGCACAAGGATAATTTTGAGGTTTAGGTCTGAGCATGGGAACTGGGAACTCCAAACCACCGAGTTCATATTTATTTATTTGTTGAAAAGTTGAGTTGTTTAACGATTCAGGCAGCTCTGGTTCTGGTAACGAGCTGGAACACAGAATTCCAACCACAAATATCCACAAGAACTGAGGGAAACACAACAAATCCATGTTTTTCCTGCCTGCTGGACACACCTTTAATCCCTCACAGCTGAGCAGGTACCTGCACTGTTTATAATTCCTTAAATGCAGCCTGCTTGCTCCCTGTGCAATTCCAGCTTTTCCTGCACTGCCTCAGACTGGAATTTGCTGCACAGAATTCCAGGTGGGATTGAGAAATCCCAGCTGGCTGAAAAATGCTGAACCTTGTATAAAAACTGCCCCATCAAGCAAATAAAAATGGGATTTTTTTTCCCACTGGGATATGAGTGGCTTTGTCATGGCCACTGGAAGGGATGGACATCCCGGAAAAATCCTTACCTGAGCCTCTGTCTCTCACTTTTTCTCCCATTTCCATTACTTTATTCCTAATATTTGATGCAATTCATGTCTCTATTTTTTAATTTACAAACAGCATTTTGTTGGGATGACTGAGAAAATCCAGTGCTACTCATCTGCTCCTTCAGGGCTCCCCACAGGATTCCCTCGGGATTTTAAGGAAAAAATTCCCTCAGGATTTTGAGGGAGAAATTCCCTCAGGATTTGGTCTTTCCATCATGTTTCCCAGTCTCTCCCTCTGGAATTCAACTGAGCTGAGCTACAACTCGCCCTCAGTCAAACCACAGTGTGCAAATCCTTCATTTATAATATTATATTAATTATATATATANGAGCCACAGCCTGGATGGAATCACCCTGGACCTCTCCTGTGGTCACCTATAATTAGATTTAAATTTGACTTCACTGCAACAACCAAATTCGGTTTTTTTCTTTATTTTACTGGATTTTTTGGTGGTTTTTTATTTCTTAGGAAGAAAGGAGAGGATTCAGCCACATCTAAAAACAAAACATCCTTTATGAGTCTTGTTTTTCCCCCTCAATCTCCGAGCACACAAAGGGAATATTTATCCATCTTTATAAACATTCCCCACTCCAAACAAACACAACCACGAGGAGCACACACAGCTCGGGGAGAGGAGCTGTCAGCAGTGACAAATCCCTGGAAACCATCGAGCCTCCCATTTCCAGTTTGGATTCTTGGAGAATCCCTGGCAGGAGGAGCCAAGGCTGAACTCCTGCTCCGGAATTTTCCATGAGTTCCCAAGGGACAACTTGGACAGGAACCCAACAGCCCCTGCAGTGCCACGTTATCCACGGCATTCCCAGAGAACCTTCGTGGACAGGTGGCTTTAATTCCCAACTAAAATCACTTTTTAAGGCAAAACCTTTGGCATTTTCTAATCTGTTCCTATTCCACTTCCTAATTATCAGGTGAGGATTTGCATTTTCATGGAATCATGGAATCATTAAGGGTGGGAAAGACCTTTAAGATCACCACTATGGTCACCACTAACCCTGTCCCTAAGTGCCACATCCATGGGATTTTTGGACACTTCCAGGGATGGCAACTCCACCACTGCCTTGGGCAGCCCGTTCCAATGCTGGACAACCTTTTCCATGAAGGAATTTTTCCTGATATCCAACCTAAACTTCCCCTGGTGCAACTTTATGGACATTTCCTCTCGTCTTGCCCCTTGTTCCACTTTGGAAGGGACAGATTCCACAGCAGGAGGGATTCATGCTTAGGAATTCTGGAATTCAAAATCATTTTCCTGGTGCCCAGAGCTCCACCCTCCCACCTCTCCTCACAACCAGGGATGCATCTCCTTGTCATAGTCCCAACAGGGGAAGGTTAATGGATGGATTAACCATCCCCAAACCCCAAAAAAGCAGGAAAAACGTTCCAGAAGAATGGAAATAAACCTGTGAGTTGTAAACCATCACCTCCCCCGCCTCAGCCCCCAGCTGTGTGGAACAGCTCGGAAGATTTGGCTGCACATCCAGTTCTTAATGTGACACCTCAGCCCAGGCCTAAATCCACACATAAATCCCAAAGTCAGGGAACTCATTAAAAATTCCAATATGGAAAACTGTGATAACAGCTTGAACAATCTGAAGAGGAATGAAAAGGAAGGAAGAAGGCACTTTTCAATTAATCCTCCTCCCAAATCCCTCATTTCCTACGGCCTCCCCTGCACAGACTCCAACCCTTTCCAAAGGAATATCCATGAAATGGTCATGGCAGCCATGTGGGTGTCTCTGGCTGGGAAAAAATATGGGAAAAACACACCTCAGGTATGGAAATGTTGGCTCCAAGAGCAAAGCAAACCACGGCAATCAACACCTCCTTTCCAAAAAAAGGCAATGGATTCAAGCAAAGAGCCAGGGAAAATCATCAGGAAAACCAACTTCTGCACGAATTTAACACTCAATTAAGTGTAGAAAAATCTTAATTAATATCTCTGGGGGTGAAGGACAAAGAAAATCCCTTTGTGTTTTCCCACCAGGCTCCCCAGATGTGATTTTCCCTGCAGGCTGATCCCCCTTGAACACCAAATTCCAAGCCCAAAGCCTTGGAGGGTCTGTGGGCTCAGCCTCCTGCTCTGCTGTCGCTTCCAGAGTTAATTTTTCCATGTGATAAACAGAGCAGAGAGGGAATCTGTTGTCACTTTTAACCACACTCCAATCAAAGCCATGTGCTCCAGGAACTGTTAATCCCAACAAGCAGGAAAAGCCTCAAAGCTTTGACACTTCCAACAAGTGCAGAGGGAAGAATTTGAACAACAATCCTGCTGTGATGCAAATAACTCGGAATTATTTATGCTGAGTGCAATAATTCATGAAAAAAATTAAAAATCCCAAATAAATGAGGTTGGAAGTGGCCTCTGGAAATAATTTTATCCTAATCCCATGTCCTTCCTCAAACCGTGGGCAACCAGAACTGCTGGTTTTGGGCTGCATCCAGGTGGATTTTGATGTCTCCAGGGATGGTGACAACCTGCTACTTGTGTTCAGCCATCCTCAAATTCCTCAGAGCCAGAGAAACCAAAGTCAGGGCACGGCTCAGTGAGTTTCAGGCTGCCATATTTATATTTATTTTAATTAGGCAAATTAACTGCTGCTAAAAACAGCTCTGAAATCCCAGTCTTCCCATTGATAGGGAAGGGTTTCCAGCACTGCAGTGACCAGCATTTAGGAATATCTCAGGAAGTTCCAGGCTGCACGGGGCTTGGAGCACCCTGGGATGGTGGAAGGTGTCCCTGGAATGGGATGAGACACCTCCACGGGGACACAGCCACTTCCACAGGGACAAAGCCACCAGAGGGACAAAGGTGGGTCCTTCCCACCCAAACCGGTCTGGGATTCCATGATTTTTGGAATAGGAGCCTGAGGAGAGGCGAAGCCAGAGCAGCTGGGAACAGCTCAGAGCAGAAACTCCAGGGCTGTGTCCCCACATCCTTCCCAGGGAAACCTGATCCAGGTTTTCTGCCGCAGACAGCAGCGACCACAGCCCAGGAGCACCTGGAAGCTGAACTGGGAGCTGGGACAGGGGCAGAGGCAGCTTCTCAAGCAGCTGAAATTTCCAGGCTCACCTTAAACTGCCCCCTGACCAAATGCTGCCATAAAACCTGGCTGGGTTCAGGTGTCACCCTGCCCAGAGCCCCCTGGGACAGCTCTGCTGGCACAACTCCGCACTGCAGAGCTGCTTCCCTTCAGAGCTGTGGCGTTCAGCAGGAATTCTGGCAGCAGGAATTCTGCTCCTCTGCTGCACAGGATAATCAGCAGCAGATGTCTGGGAATGGTGGTGTTGTAATTCCACCTCCACAGGGACAAAGCCACCTCCAGAGGGACAAAGCCATCTCCAGAGGGACAAGGCCACCTCCACGGGGACAAAGCCACCTCCCTGCTACCACGGGATGTGTGGGATGAGGCACCTGCACATGGGGAGATGCAGGTGCCATAAAAACTCCTGGGAGATCCTGGGGATTGATGCTCCACTCTGGGTAACTGAGGCAGCCTGGACACCCCCCAAAACACCAAAGTGGCTCCTGCAGAATGCCCTGAGTGTCTGTCCCTGCCTGCTCTCCCTGCTGGAATCCCAAAGGTTTGGGATGCTTTGGGTTGGGAGGGAATTAAAGCTCCTCCCATGCCATGGGCAGGGACACCTTGCCCAGCCCAGGTTGCCCAGGAGTGAATTCAGGTGCCCACGGAACATTTTACTCACAAATCAATTTAGTGGAACTGAGGGGAAAAATGAGGATAATCTGAAGTTCTGCAGTTTCCTCTGCCTTACAAATGAGCCCAGAGTCCTGGAACCCTGAAATCTGCAGGCTCTGACAGAGCCAAGTGGAGAACTGCATCTCTTGTGGCATCATTATTTAAAATAAAATTTATTTTTTCAATGCTTTAATTTTTTTTGTAGGAACAGTTTTGAAATAAAGGAAAGAACACACAGGAGGAAAACACTGGAACCCAAAATCTAATCCCAAAGTGGAACTGAGGGGAAAAATCTCAGCTTAACCACAACAAGAAACCCACGCAAACTTATGATCCTACAGCCTGCAGGAGACAGGAACCCACTGACTCTGGGTTTCACATCTCCACACAGGTGTCTCCAAACCTCCAACACAGATTAAAGAGGAATAATTTGAATAATAAATCTCAACACCACTCAAGGAGTACAGGCTAATGAGCACAGGCTGGAACATCCACCTACTGCTGCCTTTTTATCCTGAAATACTGATTGCTGAGAGACTGAAAGTAAAAACCCCATCAACACAGAGGGCTTATGGTTATCATTACATTGATTAGTTGTTTTAATTTGAGAATTTTGGATGTGATTCCCTGTTCCAGCACATAAAATTTTCCATTGAAAGCAGATTTTGTCATTCTTTGCATGAGCTACAGTGGTTAGTGTTAACATGCAACCAAAAATTTTATGCAGGCAAATAAACTGACTTCCTTTTCTTTGGGCTGCCTTCCAAAGCGCTGGTTTTAATATATAATGTACAAATGTCCCAGAACACTGCTTTATATTAAAAGCATGAGCCAGAAATGTCCTCAGAGAACACTCCTGAGGTCAGGATTTTTCAGTTGTTATTATTCAGGCCTCCATACCTAGCTGGAAACATGGAATCACCTACAGCACATTTCACATCTGCAGAGGAGAACACTTCAGGAACAGCATTTAGCACGTCCCACTGAATGGTGTGAACACGCTGGGAAGGATTTAGTCACCTGATTCCTCTAAAGAACAACAATTTCAGGGGTATTTGGAATTTCTACTCAAAGAACTGAGCGTGGTAAAACTACAAAGCTGCAGGAGCTGGATCCACGGGGGTGGATAGAAAGTAGGGTTAGGTGGGATATTGGGGAGGAATTCCTCCCTGGGAGGGGGGGGAGGCCCTGGCACAGGGTGCCCAGGGAAGCTGTGGCTGCCCCTGGATCCCTGGCAGTGTCCAAGGCCAGGCTGGAATAACCTGGGATAGTGGAAAGTGTCCCTGCCATGGCAGGGGTGGCACTGGATGAGCTTTGAGGCCCCTTCCCACCCAAACCATTCCAGGATTCCCCATTCTCAGCACCTCAGCAAAGCCAGGAATCCAAATTAACATTCAGGCACTTTGGAAACCAACTGGGATTGATTGTTTGGGGGGGAAGGTTTGGTTTTTACCTGAGCCACTGTAGGAGGAGGATGAAGGTGTTCTCCTGGAGAAGCTTTTCACAGCCAGGCTCTGCCCTCGCTGCTTCCTCCTCCAGGCTGTCCTGCACTTGGAGTCGATGCTCTGCTTGATGCGGTACCAGTCCGACTCTGTGATGCCAAATTTGTAAAACAGGTGGCCTGGAATGATGGAAAAAAAAGGATAAAAATCAGCACAAACCTGGATTTTGCAGAAAACACGGAGAGGACACACCCAGTCCCACACAGCAGCTCTGAACGTGTCAGACCGGGCTCTGTACCTCTGCAAACACCCCCAAAGCTCTGCAGTGACAGGAATTCAACAAAATTTATTCCCCAGACTCAGTAATTGTTCATTTGCACAGTCTTGGATGTAAAAAATGCCAGCAGTCCATGGAATTTTATCACCTGCTCTTGGATCCGTGGAAGCTGCAGTGTTACAGCCAAGCTCTGCCCAACCAAGGGGGATCCAGCACTGCGGAGCCAAAGCTGGATCAAGGATTATTTCTCACTGACAGTGCCCCACATAAGTCTGACTGCACGAGTACAAAACTGCCTCCTACTGAAGTAGGAAACTGTATAAAACTCCCTATAAAGAGAAAAAAAATCAACTCTTTTAAAGCTCAGTTCAAAATTGACCCGAATCCAGTAAAAACACAACAGAAAACGAGGATCCTCGGCAGAGTCACTCCCAGAACTGGGGCATTTTAAGAGCCACAGGATGCACTTTGCAGCCCTCGGTGCTAAGTTGCCAAAGTGTTCCATAAACACGGCAAGGACTGGCTTTAAAACTGGGAATTTAACTGGGAATGTTGTGTGCTGTCAGCTGCTCCCAGGGCCTTGAATTATTCCATACTGTCCCCATTTCATTGCAAGCTTCTGAGGGGTTTGGATTTTCCTAAAGCACCAGCACTTGAGAGCAAAAAATTCCTAATCCTCTTGGCTGCAGAATTAAAAAAAAAAAACCTGAAAAATCCATTATTTGCCCATCTAAAAAAGAGGGAGAGGGATTTTTTTCTATGGACAGGACAAGGGGGAATGGCTTTAAACTGACAGGGGATGGGTCAGGTGGGATATCGGGAAGGAATCCTTCCCTGGGAGGGTGGGCAGGCCCTGGCACAGATTCCCAGAGAAGCTGTGGCTGCCCCTGGATCCCTGGGAGTGTCCAAGGCCAGGAATGATGGAAGGTGTCCCTGGCCATGGCAGGGATGGAATTAAATGAACTTTAAGGTCCTTCCCACCCAAACCATCTTAGGATTCTCTGATTCTATGAGGTTCAAACCCCCTAAATCCAAACAGAACTCTCTGAACATTTAACAGTCTCTAAACCTTCAGCACTTCTAAATTCAGAGGTGCAGCACTGAACAAGCCAAGGCTGCCAGAGATGTTTTTACCCTACAGGACAAAGCCTCAACAATCTCTAAAATTCTCATTTTCCTTTCCCTACCCTGCAAAGTAAAAGAATCTTTTCCACTTTTCCACTTACTGGGCTTTCCATCTTACTCTCAGATGGGCTCCTAATCCTGTGTAGGACTCGCTTAAGTTGTGTATAGAATCTAAAGAACAGGATATGGGCTGCTCCTGCAAGACAAATGGTTTCAAGCCTGGAGCCACAAAATTCCAGGTTTGCACAAACTAAAAGCTCCATCGTTTCCTCTGCATTACAAATGAGCCCAGAGTCCTGAAACCCTGAAATTTGCAGGCCCTAACAGGAGAACTGGATCTCTTGTGGCATCATTTTTTGAATTTTTTTTTTTAATGCTTTAATGTTTTTTCTTTAGGAACAACTTGAAATAAAGGAGAGAGCACACAGGAGGAAAGCACTGGAACCCAAAACCAGAAAACTGGAACCCAAAATCGAATCCAAAAGTGCTTTAAAGACCTCGGAATTTCTCACTTTTAAGTGACAGCAAGAACTCAGAGAACTTTACAGCCCTGTGTGGTGTCTCCGAAATGGGGAAGAAGGGAAATGGGCTGAAATTCCCAAAAGCTGCTGTGCAGGAGTTCCCTTCCCACAGGTGTCAGCAAAAGCAGGGCACGTTCTGGATTTAACCCGGAGCCCACCCTGCTCAGCCCCAAACTCCTGCCCCACCCTCAGCAGGTACAAAAGCACCTGGGAGTCCCTCAGAAAACACCAGCACAGGCTCTGGGGGGAGTTTGGAGAAAAAAGCCCAGATTTCACTCAGAAGTGCATTTTAATGACTTTCGTGGTGTGTTGGTGGCTGAACTGCAGGCAGAGAAAAGCTGCCTGGCTGGGAATTTTAATTATTCCAGTGTAATCCATGAGATATTCCAGGATGCCACTTGATTTAATCCATGGGAGATTCCAGGATGCCACTTGACTCAAAGAGAAATAAAAGCACTATCAGTTATTCAGGACAGGAGGCTCAGGTGCCGTGTGAGGAACAGGCTGAGCAGCAGAGTGGGACACAGAACATCCCCAAAAGTGATTTATTGAGGGAAGGCAGGAAAAAACCTTCTGCAAACTAAAAGAGGGGAGGTTTAGATGGGATATTGGGAAGGAATCCTTCCCTGGGAGGGTGGGGAGGCCCTGGCACAGATTCCCAAAGAAGCTGTGGCTGCCCCTGGATCCCTGGGAGTGTCCAAGGCCAGGCTGGAATAACCTGGGATAGTGGAAGGTGTCCCTGCCTGTGACTGGGATTGGATAAGTTTTAAATCCCTGCATCCCAAACCATTCCATGATTCTCCCTCCTGATCAAACTGATCATTTAATCAGTGTGATAAGGAATGGCCAGAAAATGCTGGCAGAGACCCCACCACCTCCATGGAGAGAACAGAGCTCCAGAGGAAACCACGGAAAACACACAACAACCTCACCAGGGCAGGGGCAGACAGGAAGATTTTAGGCAACAGAGCCCTAAAACATCAGGCACAGATCTTCCAAGCCAGGCATCCTCATTTCTTTCCCTTAATTCATGAAATTCCCAGCTGCTGTACAGTGGTCAGAGGTGTCAAACTGGTCTAGACAAGCAGAGCTGTTTGCAGAGATTTTTACCACAACTGCAGACCCAGTCACATGCAAATGAGGCCTGAAAAATTAACCCTAAAGCACAAAGATATTTGACAGAAAAGTGAAATGAATTTCAGATGTAAAATCTCTGCAGTTACTATCACAAACTAAAATGCTGTTTTACAAGCAGCTCTTCAGCAAGACGCTTCCCACCAGGAAAAATCTCAACCTAATGGCAGTGGAGGAGTTTTTAAGCAGATCAAAAGTTCCCAGTGCCATTAAAAATCTGATTTACCTGCAGCAGAGAGAGAAATCCCCAAAACCATGTGCACACAACAGCAGAGGAGTGGAGCGTGCTGACTCTGTTCCCTGTCCACAAACGATTCCAGGCAGGAGAGCTCCCAGCTGCCTCATTCCCAGCATGTCAAACACCAAACACACTCAGAAAAGCAGGATATTGGAAAGGAGACCTTTCACTTGGGGAAGGCCACAGGAGAGAAAAGACAGGAATGCTGCAGGGAGAAGGGATTTGACTCTTTCTGGACCATTTCCTCTCCAAAGCTGCATCAAACGCTGATGTTTTCCACAGCAGAGCATCCACGAGCCACACAACAGCACATAAAAAATCCAGTCAGGAATATAAATCAGCACTTGGAGAAAAAGACAATATTTTGGAAGATGGATGCCCATAAAAGAAGAATGAAGTACAGGATTTAGATGGTTTAGGACTGGCTGAGTGTGTTTTCAGGGATCTTTTCATGGATGGTGTCTCCAAAAAAAGGTGTCCTTGTTTTTAAACACTAAAGGCTCAAACTTTGCTTTTTTGGGGGAAGGAACCTCATTTCCTAAATGAAGCTTTCCATGAAAAATACTCCAGAGACTAAAAAATAATTCAGTGATTTAATAAATGGCAAGAGTTTGGGTGATTTCTACAGACCAGAGAGATCCTGGCTGCAGCTTGGGAGACAAAAAGGGCTGCAAAGAGAATTCAGGGAGACACAGGGGGGAAAAAAAGAGGGAAATTAAGGATCAACATTCCAATCTTAGCAGGGAAAAGCTCAGGAAGAAGGCAAAAATCAGGAAAACTCAAGCCAGCTTTAAAAGCCAACAGGTGCAGCCTGCTGAGCTCTGCCTTCCACTGCCTGGATCGGAGACAGGGAGAGATCTGGGGGAGTTAAATCAAAATTAAAAAGAGCAACACAAGCAGCTCTGAAATAAATCTTTCTGTGGTTCTTAAAGGAAATAAAAAACCTTGGAAATGCAAAGGAAAATAAAAGCTTGGAAATGCAAAGGGGAAAAAAAAGCTTGGAAATGCAAAGGAAAAAAAGATTTGATTTGCTACAAACACAGAGATTGTGTCTGAAATGATTCAATGCTCCTAAATTTTTGGAGGATCTGATGTACAAAATAAGGAGAGAAAGGGTTGGGGTTTTCTAAAAAGCAGGATTCATTCTAAACTAAGAGAATCCCAGGAAAACAATGTCCCTGGGGAAGTCATCCTCTCTTAAAGGTCAGAAGTCAGGGAGCAGACGAAACAATCCCCACAAAACATGGAACTGTAAAGAAATCTAATTAAGAACAAATTGAGGAGGAAGAGAAAACGTTTGTGAGATCAAAACCAGACATGAAATATCCCATCCTGATCCCGCATTCAGAACCAGCTCCCGAAGAACAAACTCCACGTCAGGAGTTTCATTTGCTCACTCTGAGTTTGTGCTGCTTCCCGCTCTCCAAGAATCCCAGATTTCCTTAGAAAATTAAAAGGTAAATCAGTATTTTCATGGACCTGGCAGAGTTAAGCTGAGGTGGCCCAGAAATTCCTGCTGGTTTTGGTGCATTTGGAAAGATTTGGGAAAGTGCAGCGCAGAATCCGACAGCCACGTGTATAAAATAAAGATTTTTTTATAATAAATACAGAATCCAAGCAGATTTGGGTCACTGCTCCTTCATCTTCCAATTCCCTCTAATTTTTAAAATCTGAAGAAAAGCAACAGGATGGGGAATTCATCATTTAAATGCTCAAAGTGATGGACAGAATCCTTTTTAAATTGACAGGAATATGATGGATACTACCAGAAACAAAGGCTTCAGCTCCTGCCTGCTCGGAGAGAAGAAGGGGCTGATTTCTGGGGGTTTTGGCTCCCAAAATTCATTTTTTCTCAGCAGGGTCATACATTTGGAGTCGTTTTGATTAAACCAAGAGCACATGACAGCAAAATCTGCTGCTCTAAACACTGAGGGAGCAGAGGAAAAACTGAAGCACCTTTGGAATTCCTCCTTGAGCCTTCAGGCTTTGATTCTCCAAACCTCACTCAGGGCTTGCCCTGCCCATATTGAAATCATTGGAAAACAGGAATTGTTTACTCATGTGACAGCTGGGGGGGATGATCTCCACAGCTGGGAGGCACTTCCCCCTCCGAAATTCGGGATGTTTAGGTTTGGGATGCAGGAGGGGAGGGATGGCAGAGCCTTGGAGGCTCCTCCAGTGTCACACGCCTGGAAATCCATCCTGTCACCAAAAAATCACTTTCCATGACATTGCTCTCATCCGCAGCGTCCAAAAGGACACAAGAGGAGCTGTTGGGAATTTGGAGAGAGGGAGGAGGGAAGGCAAATTCAGCTACCAAGTCCTTACTCTGTTCATTAATATTTAGACTATTTGTCCTGAATGTTTCATCTTTAACAAGTCACAGATTCAGAGGAGATGTGGAAATTTAAATTATTTTACATGCCTTTGTTCTTCGAATTATAAGAACCCTACCAGAAGTTTCAAAAATAAAAACCTAAAATTAATTAGGATCTAGAATCTCCAAATTCCACCAAGGAATCCTGTTCCAGAGCAGGAGAGCTCCTACACTCACTCACACCTCAGCACCTCACTGGGAAAGCAGCCAGGCTATTTTTACCGATTTCACAACGAGCAGAACCCGTTTTATTCTGATTTATGGAAGGAGCCATCAGCATTCAAATATTGCCATCTAGTGGGGTGCCAGATTCCCAGCCTGGGAGGCTGCGAGTCAAATGGAAATAAAACCCCCCAGCCTGGATTGTGCCGTGCCAACCCTTTCCAAAGGCTTGGGAAGGGGAGCAGGGCGTGTGTGAATCCAGCAGGGAGTTTTCCTTGGCGGCACGTGCTGGGTGTTTGCCATCCCAGTGGGCTCATCCTGATGGGCTCAAATCCCAATGGGCTCATCCCGGGCTCATCCCAATGGACTCAATCCCGATGGGCTCATCCCAAGATCATCCTGCTGGATTCATCCCAGTGGGCTCATCCCAATGGGCTCATCCCAATGGGCTCGTCCCAATGGGCTCGTCCCGAGCTCAGTCCCGCTGGGCGCATCGACTCGCAGCCGGCTCCCGGCGTCTCCTCGATCCCCGTTTTAACCCTTGGGAAAGGCAGAGCAGGAAGTCCAAAGGCAGGGAAGGGAAAGCCCTGCAGCTTTCTGGAATGGTGTTCCAGAACTGCCCGCTCTCCCCACAGGCAGCAGTGCCTTTCCCAGATGGACGTGGGTTCGTTTGGGGCTGATCAATCCATGCCCAGCTGAGCTGCTTCTCCTCTCTCCAAATGTCAGGGATCAAATACTTCCTTGGACTCTTCGTGTCTTCCTAAACAACCCCATAAAACTTCAATTTTACTCATTTATAGACTTCCAATGGCAAATATTTCTTGTTTGGAGCCTGCTGGAAGTTCCGGGGGAGGTTTTATTTCTGCCTGAGTGGGTGTGGGGAAGCAGCAGCCTCCCGTGCACATGGGGAGAGCAGAGCACACCCTGCACCCTCTGAACCAGCCCTGGAGGGACAGCAGGGCTGGAGCGACTCCACTGCAGACAGACAAAACACTGGAGAAGTTCCATGTGGGAGGAATCAGCCCAAGGAAAACAGCCTGGGTACAACAGGGACACAAAGAAGCCTCTGTTCCACTTGGAACTCCAGAGCTGGGATGGATCTTCAGTGCTGATAAAGGTGAGCCTTGCACATCACACCCAAGACATGAGTTATGAGCAGCCCAGTGCTGACACCAGGGGTTGTTAATTCAGGAAAATCTCATCTAATAATAATAATCTAATATCTAATGACCTCTGAAATCCATGCAAACTCCCTGGATTATCATTACACAAACCAGCACTTAACCGAGTTACAACAGCTGCAGCAGAAACTTTCCCAAAGAGCCCATCTTCAAATTACCAGATTTGCCCTTTTTTTCTTTATACACTCCTGAAACAACACTTAAAGCCCCTGAAAAAAGCTGTTTTTCTCTTTCCAGCCTCCCAGGACTGCTTTTAGCTGCCTCTCCAGCAGTGAAGACCTGCACACTTCAGCACGTACTTGAACTACGTCTGGCCAAAAGGGAAAAGCACTGAGGGATGGAAGGAGTGTGGAAAGAGATGGTCCAAGTGACCTCATACGTTCATTTTCTATTTTCTGGAGAGCCCAGGACTCACAAATGCCTGACAGCACATCACACACATCAGTGGGGACTGACAGACTCCACTGCTGCTTTTCCAAGAATGGAAAATTTAATTCCTCGCTTGTATAATGCGAGGACAACAAGAGAAGTGTGAGGAGGAGGAGAGAGAAAACACAGAGTTTCTTTTCTTTCCTCAAAACTCCTGCCTTTTTTTCCAATTTATTAACAGGGACTGGCCAGGAAAATAATTGAAATCAAGAGAAGTGCCCAGGAAAGAAGCAAACTGCAGGCAGCACCGAGTTCCAGCTGAAAGCAAGTGCCAGCATTGATGCCATGGAGGAGAACTGTGGTGCTGAGATAACCTCTTTTGAGGCCAGGCAAGAAGATAATGGGAGAACCCATTGAGTTTATCAGTGCCCTGCATGTGGCAGCATTTAATTGATTCACAAAGCAGCAGCTCTGTGGAACTGAAGCCAGACTTGTGCAGCTCCCAGGGAGAGAACGTGTGAGAGCAGCAGCAGCAGCACGAGGCCTTTCCCGAGGGCGCTGCACCAACAGGAATTAAAGCTCTTCAGAGAGGAGCAAAGCCCACCAGAAATGATTGCTTTCACTTCTTGCTTTTTTTCAAGATGTGCTGAACTCTCAGACTTTGCTCCTGAGGAGGGGAAGAGTTCAACAGCTCTGCAGCCTCTTCCCTCAGTTCTGTCCCTAACAGCAGCCACTGCTCGTGGCCTTCCCAACAAAGCCCAGCCCAGCTTCCCTGGCCCTGCCAGGGGGAGCAGAGCCCTGGCAAGGCTCAGAGTCCAGGTTCTGACCAGCACAAAGCTCAGCAGGACCTGCTCCAGCTCCCCTCATCTGCCACAGGCACGATGCTGCAGAACTGGGCAAATCCTCCTCTGCTTTTATTCACCCCTTCAACCTCAAATGAAACCCCCTGAGCCCTCCAGAGGAGCAGAAATGTCCCACAGCATCTGACCTGAGCAGCCTGGTCTAGTGCAAAGTGTCCATCCTGTCCATCCAGGGGGCTGGAAAGGACTGAGTTCAGTCCCTTCCAAAGCAAACAATTCCAGGGTTCTGTGATAACACCACAGGAACAGGCTCAAGTCGGTCTTCACTTCCCAAGAACTACAGCCTGTGGTATTTATCTCTGGGAGAAGAAAATGTTGGCAAAAAGTATTTCCAGGGACCACAGGATTAGCTCATCCATCAGACACAAACCACAGGACTCCTGTTCAGGCTACCATGGCTGGGAAGAGGAGTTATTATCCTGCATCATGAGGAAACAGCACATGGGTTCAGCTCGGGGATCCTCAGGAAATTCCTGGCTTGAGCAGTGCCACTGTCTCATTCCTCCAGGGTATCCATGGCTGATTCCTGAGGGAGCTGTCTGTCAAGGGGAGGGACTGAAACAACAATTACCAGTATCCAAATCACAGAAATCCATCCATTTCTGGTGCTGATGAAATGTTAAAGACACGGGACAAAACGCCAATTTGGATCATTTTCCTTGAGGCTCTCCAGCATCTCCAGACAGAATCCAAGGTCTGGATGCACATCCACAACTGCTGATGTTCAGGACTGCAGCCTGTAGGTGTTACACCTTTAAACCACGGGATGTTATTAAATACTCAACAGCCAGTGACTTGTGGGATATTCAGAAATGAGACACAAGAAGCCCAAAATTATAAACAGGAAATGAAAGGAAGACAAAGAAAATGCAAAAAAAAAACCCAGTACAAATATTAGTAAGGAAATGAGGAAAAAGGGAAAATTGGTGGAGTTAATAAAAATGCAGTAATAAAAAAGGCTTTGAGAAGTGGAAAAGTAAAAGAATAGAAAATAGTGATGATATTTTGTATTTTCGTGCATGTCCTCAGTGACTGCAGTGTTTGTTTAGAGCACCTGAAGGGAGACAGACGATGGAGAGAAATGATTTACAAGGGTCTGGAGGGACAGGACACAGAGAATGGCTTCCCAGTGCCAGGGGCAGGGTAAGTGGGATATTGGGAAGGAATCATTCCCTGGGAGGGTGGAGAGACCCTGGAATGGATTTCCCAGAGAAGCTCTGGCTGCCCCTGGATCCCTGGAAGTGTCCAAGGCTTGGAGCACAGGGTTTGGAGCAGCCTGGGACAGTGGGAGGTGTCCCTGCCCATGGCAGGGGTGGGAATGGATCTTTAAGGTCCCTTCCAACCCAAACCATTCCAGGATTCCATGATCAACATCCCATAAAACAGCACCAGCCTGGAGTGCCTCACAAAACAGATCCTCTGGTGAGAAACACCCGAGCTCAGTTCATCCACGACAACTTCCTGCCCTTCCTCCAGCACTTCCAAGCAGGATAATCCTCGAGAAGGACAGAAATGTGATCTATTTGCTGTTTATCCTGCATTGTTATTAAGCTCAAACTCTTCATTAAGAGCTGCAGCAGCACTGCTGAGCTCCCCACACGTTTTCCACCACGCCGGCGGCAGCTCCAACCCGCCCAACCTGCCTGGGCTGTGTGCACCAATATTTGTATTTATATTTCTCTCTCCATACATAAACTCATCTCACTGACATCAATTGCACAGCCAAATGTGTTTCCCATTAAGCAGCCGTGTGTGGGCTGCAGCCCCAGCGCTGGTGTGTGGATTTTTGGGAAGCAGAGCCAGTGTTTAATTCCATTTGGCCTCTGCTGAGGACACAACTCCTTTCAGAGTGTATTAACATCTCTTTCAACTCCTGCAGTAGGAAAAGTGCTCCCATCCCTACTGGAAGCAATGTTTTCTATAACAGGAACACCAGGCTTTGATGAGGGATTTCGCTCTGTGCTGCGTTTTTGTGTCTGAAAAAGGGAAGTTCTTTGGCATTTGAAGCAGAAAATGCATCATTCCGAGTTAAAAAATCAGATTTTATCATCAGGTGTTCTCAGCTAACACAGTGTTTTATGGTATTTACAAGACAGGGGGGTAATTCTGGATGAAATTGAAAGGAAAATGGGAAATTTCACTCTTCAAAGTAGTCTTGGAAAGAAGTAGGAAAATTCACCAAAATTTTTCACCACAGTTTCCTCCCCTCTGTGAGCACAGGAGGGTTTGGGTGGGGGATTTATGTTTTTGAGGGTTTTCTTTTTTTCAGCAACAATCCTGTCCCTAACATGAGAGTTATTTCCATGTGCATAAATAATTCCCTGAGCAACAGATGCTGGCTGGTGCCAAAACTGGAATTTTGGGGTCCAACAACACAATGTTCCCCTTAATGCAAGTCATGAGTTTGGATCTCCTTCTTCCACCCAAACACAAGTTCTGCATTAAATTTGCAAGTTCTGATTTTCCATCCCTCTTGGAATAATTAACCAGAACTGACAAATAAGTGGAAAAATGATTGGTGAGACTCTGCAAAAAGCCATGTGGAGAACAAGAGGCTTGCACAGAAATGATCCACAAAGTTACACACAATAATATATATAAAATATATATATAAAAAAATATTATAAATAACTCATGTTATTTTGTTTTCATTTAATACTTTGATTATTTTGAAGAATAAGGGCTACTGATAAATTTTCTTTTCTGAGCTTCAGAACTTCCCTCTCCCTTTTTTCCAACATGCCACGGAAAATCATCTTTTCTATTATAAAATTTCTTATAACTGCAAAATTCTGAATTTGGGAATCTGGTTTTTTCCAACTCGCTCGTGGAAATTGCTGTAAAATCTCCAAAGAGCTAAACCTGTATTTTCTGTTAGGCAAAGAAAATTACAACTGAGGATGTTCTTGGATCAGATTGCACCAGCCAATGTCTCCATTTTTAGCAGGGCTGAGGTAATGAGCTATTTAATGACAGAGATTGTGTTTAAGTCATGCTGGTTTCTTGCCCAAAAACTCTCCTCAATACCACTGCCACCCCACAAGCAAATTCCTACCACAAGTGAAAATTTAGACTTGCAAAGATAAACTTTCCTCTCCTCTTGTGGTCAACCTTCTGCAGAGCATCAAGAATTTAATAAACACACATCTCTTCATTTTCTATACTTTCTGCATGTTATATAAAATGCTTTCTCTATTAAATACAGATTTGCTCTGTTTTTCTTACAGAAAAAAAGAAAAAAAAAAAGGATGGAATATCTTTCCACTGACAAACTGGAAGAAACTTGAAACAAAAAGAAAAATAAAATCCTTTCTATTTCCTTGGGCTCCTCTGGCTGTGATTGGCACAGGCCAGGCTGATGACACTGGATTTTTCATTTCTGTCTGAATTAAGGCATCAAAGCAGGACTGCTCAGAGCAGGAGCAAATCCAACTGTTGGGACCAGGGAAACTCGGGTTGGGGTCGATTTTCTGGGATAACACTTCATGGATCAAAACCAGATGTGTGTGGACTGGGAAAGGGGATATGGGATGGCAGGGCTCTTCCCAGGCAGGGAATGCAGGGATGGAATGGTGGCACATGGGAACTCAGCAGGAGTTGTGCCACTGAACTGAGCAGTGGCACCATCCCATCCTTGAGAGCTGAGTCCTCCACATTCCTCACCAGGTTGCTGGAATCCAATTCCACTCCCACTTAATTACTGCCAGTGATGACATGTGAGGTTATTAAGTGAAATCATCATTTCTGGAGCACTGCTCTCACTGTTAAATTTGCTGCTCCATCAACTTTTCATGTGTTTTCTTCACTGGTTGCCACAGGGTCCTCTGTCCTCACTGGTAGCAAATCTCAAGAAGCATCAACATTTCACTACCCAAACCAGTCATCTCTGGCCAGATCCACACAGGGTCTATTTTTTCCAGAAATCCCTGGTTTTTTATGGCCTGGCTCCCAAAAGAAAGCAACACACCAGCCAATGTTAGGAAGGAATGAAGTTGTTTCAGATACCTGGATCCCAGACCATGTTCATGCCATCAAAGTCAGACACTGACTGCTCCTCATCATCCCCTGCTCTCACATCTGTGCCATTCCAGACCTTCTCCAGCTGCAGGGATCACTTCCATAATCCAGTTTTTTCATGGTCAGAATGCCTCACAGCAATGACATAATCCCCAGCCTGAGCCCTTGCTCACATGGACACATTCCTTCCCCATGCTCACATTGGCAAACATCTCATCTCCCTCCACAACCAGTTACAAACTGAGCCGTGTGATTTGTGCTCTCAGATTTGAGGGATGGAGAAAGCACTGCCTGGGAATTGCTTTAACACTGGAGCAAGATCCATTTCTTAGTGTTTCTAAAAGCTCCCAACAAAAACCCACGTTTTAAAAACGCACAGGAACAACATCATTGACACTGATGAGATCAGCAGACAAAAAGGCTTTGGAGATCAGCATTAATTTGAATTACCATCTCTCTTAAAAACACATATTTAATGTATTTGTAAAAGAAGCCTGAAGTCTTCTGCTTCAGGTAAATAATGAAGCAAAAACTGCCCTTATGCAGCCACCCGAGTGGGTTAGATTTGGTTTTCAATTTCCCCAAAACAGCCTGAAAACCACTGGAAACAACAGCAAATCAACAGGAATGTGTTTCCTGCCATCATCAAACACTGTTCAATTCCCTTCCCTGTAACTACCACACAGCCAGTTCTTCAAACACCACCCCAACAATCCCTTGCTGACACGTCCTTAAGCCTTACCTGGAGTTTCAAATTGCCAATTCCACACAAAACCCACCAGTAGAACAAACTATTCCCACTCCAGATCCACTGGTGACCTACACAAAATGTGCCTATAAAGAACCTTTTAACAACAAGGCCTCCTGGTTTATTAGAATCCAGTTCAAGGATCACTCCTGGCCCTGCAGAGACACCCCAACAATCCCAGCCTGTCCCTGGGAACGTTGTCCAAACGCTCCTGGAGCTCTGGCAGCCTTGGGAATGTGCCCATTCCCTGATTCCAGTGCTCAGCCACCACCTGGCAGAAGAACCTCCTCCCAAAATCCTGGTTATCCTAATTTCCTGGAAATACAGCACAGGGAACAGACTTGGCTGTCCTCAGTGTGTTCACTAACAGTCACCACACCAGAACACGATGCTCACATCCAGATTCCTCTTTTCATCTCAAACCAGTGGCTGTGCCTTTGTTCTATATGAAACCACATTTGATTCCTTTTAAATGAACAAATATTGTGCCTTTAACACAAGTAATATCAGTTCACAGCTCCATAACAGCTCAAATAATCCAAAGACTCGTGCACATGGAGCAGACAGAAACCCATCACAGCGTTCCTGCTGTGAATCCACAGATTTTATGATCCTGACATTGCCAACTTTTTCCATCACAATCTCAGCAAGTCTTTTGAAAAAAGAGACATAAATGGGAAATCAAAAAGCAAGGTTCAGGACCGTGCTGGTTTGAGCACTAGAACAGTACTGAAATTGGTGTTACTTATTATTTCTACAATATTTACTGCACTCACAGCTGGCGGTTGCAAAGAAATCAGAACTCAGAATAAAAGACTGAGGAATTTCTGGTGTAAACTGAAGTAAACCAGCCCATTAGGATTTCTTCCTAAAAATCCTAAACCTCCTTCACAAACCGAAGCCAGCAGAACATCTCAGCACACACCAAACACGCTCCTCAAACACCATTGAACGCATCGGTTTCTGCCTTACCCACACCCTCCAAACGCCCAAGTTTCACTCACAGCGAATCCCGTAGATCATGAGAGGATCCAGCTGCTTCTTGCCGTGCTTCCCCTGGCCCGAGAGGTTGGAGATGGCCTGGATCTCCCTGTGGAAGAGGTAGTCCAGCAGGGTCAGGGCCATCTTCTCGGCCGTGCGGCAGTTGGTGCTGATGTGCAGCATGTCCGCGGGCGTGATGGGGCAGCGCACCCGCATCTCGGGGTTGTTCTCGTCGCCCAGCCACGTCCCGTTGGGGTAATCCTCTGAAACACACATGGGGACAGCCTGAGCAGGGAGGCAGGCTCGGGAGACAGCATTTCTGAAGTTTGCACGATCTCCCCCAGTTTTGCTTCCTGGCGAGCACAGCGGGCTCGCGGCACCGGCTACTGAGAGAAAGAAACCCAAATTCACCCCAACAGTGACCAAGAAGTTATTGTCATTCACGTTCTGGCCTGCACAGGAACTGGTGCAGCCAGTCCAGGTGTCCAATTCACCCTCAGAGATCTTTTTCATTGAGAATCCACTCCAGGCCCAGCGTTCTCATGCCCTAAAAATGAACATTACTGCAACTCCGGGATGTTCTCAAAGCACAGCAAATTTTAAGCAGCCAACAGCTTTGAACCTTGTTATTCCCCAACCCCAAAACCATGAGATTAAAACAAGGCTGAGCAAGATTACAGAGTTAAGAAATGATAATTAATAGTAAACAGTAACTTGTTAAATCATTTGAAAGGAATACATCAAGCAATGACAATCATTTAGGATGTAGCCAGAGATGCCAATCAAAATTTGGGGTTTTCCTCATATTTACTGGCTAGATTATTTTCTAAGTAACACTTTACCAAAGACCAGGTTTAGTAGAAAGATAATTAATCAATCACTAATCATCTTCCCTTTTATTCAAATATAAGACCATCAGCACCACACCTACACATACGCTCTATATATATAGAAGCTTTTTTATTTCTTTCCCAGTTTCTCAGATTGTCAGGGGGGAAAAAAAGCAATACTAGGGATTTAATTAAATAAATAAATTAAATTCAAAGGAATACTAGGCCCTCACTTCAATTAACCTGTGCAGGCAATGCCAAATGGATTCAAGATTAACCAAAAACTGGAACTGAGCTCAGGACCAATCCCCACTCAAGTGGAGGACGGAACACAGGGCAGAGGATGAGACTCCCATTCCAGACATAAACCAAACTTCCAGAATTCCTCACACTGCTAACAGGAACTGGGTAGAAAACACTCCAGCAGTATTTCAGTGACCACTGACACGGACCATTTGGATTTGATTTCCATGTTTGCTCAGCTTTGTGGAACAAAACAAGGTTTGCTGACTGAGGGGTCACTCAGCCCTTCCATGGAGAGCTTTACAGTCATTTATTGGGAACAACATTCAATTACATGACTTTTCTTTCATTAAATGACCTTAAAGGGGACCTCTGTGGTATAGACAAGGTCACCAGTTCCTGGTTTCCATAACGCTTCCCCTCCCCAAAGAAGGTGACAGAGTTCAGCCCAAACAGCGCCTCCTTTTCACACCGAGCAGGACCCTGAGCAAGCACCATCTGGACTTCCAAATCCTGCCCTGGGGTTGATCAGACAACAAGCCAGAAGTACTCAATAAAATACAACATAAAAGCAGCTCGAAACACTCCAGACTGCTTTTCCACCACGACCTTTGGGTTGAGTCACCCCACACGTCAGGGGCGAGTTTACAGTGATGAGTAACGACAGGATGAGGCAAACGTTGGATTGTGCAATCCTGATTTATCACTGCAACAGCAGATTATCAGCTGCAGCACAGCCACACAGCCAGGGAATGGTCTGGGCTGGAAGGGACCTTAAAGATCATCTCCTCCCACCCCTGCCATGGGCAGGGACACCTTCCACCATCCCAGGCTGCTCCAAACCCCATCCAACCTGGCCTTGGGCACTTCCAGGGATCCAGGGGCAGCCACAGATCCTCTGGGAAATCTATTCCAGGGCGTCCCCACCCTCCCAGGGAGGAATTCCTTCCTTATATTTTAGTAATTTGCAAGAAAAAGTATTTATTGTTGATGTATGTAGCAATTCATCCCTCAAACTTCTTTCTGCTGAACTCAGAACTTCATGCCCTGTCCTGAATATTTTTTATACGCTTGCAAATTGTTAATATATTTTTTTTATTTGATCCTTTCCTTTTTATCCTGAGCCAGGATAGGTCACACTGGCTGCTTTCTGCTCCCAGTACCAGGTGCCATCTGAAAAATAAAGTGGTTTGGATGAATTGTGCCTTGTTTTGCATGCCACTGTGTCTGGCCTCACCACAAGTCTGGTTACCATTATCAGGGAAAACAACAGGCTGTTCCTCAAGATAAATGGGCTGGCTTAGAAAAATTTGGGCAGATCTGGCGAAGCAAAAACAGCTCTGGATCAATGTGTACGTTTTTCAAAGAAATTCTAGGAAGCCTGAATAAATTATCCTCCAGCCTATCACAGCCTTACTTCCCCTACAGCTCACAGGATTGCTGTTGGATATAGGAATTTTTATTCCTTATGGAACACCTTTTGCCTGCAGACTTTTTTAACCAACATTGTTAACCTACATGAAGCAAAGATTTTGTTCAATTTGCAAAATCCTCTCTTTTCTTTTCCCTGCTGGCACCGAGTCCAGAACATACTGTTTTTACCACATGCAACTGTTCTTTTATTGCTCCCAGCCTGGAAAAAAAGACATTATCTTGTTATTCTGACCTATGACCACAATCCCCCCACTAAATTATCTCTTGCATTTTCCCCTCCTGCTTTCAAAGTTTCAACAGAAAGGGAATTTCTTTTATAACCATTTTGCATTAAGCATGACTGAAGTTAACCATGAATCTACTGCCTCACTGCAGCTCCAGGAGGGCACAAAAAGCTGAATTATTGCTTATTTTAGATCAAAATCATTCCTGCCAGGCTGCTAACACATCTGGCACTTTGCAGGGAGCAAACACAGGACTGGCACCCAAAAATCTGGTGAAAAGAGGAAATCCAGGGCCAGTTCTGAGTGAGTCACAAATGCCCTGAGCTCTGGTGTGGTGCGGAGGGGAGAGAATGGATAAGGAAGGAGAAAACAGATTGGGAATTGGGTGGAAATTCTCTCTAAACAATTAAATACATAAACACTATTGACTAAATCTGGATCACTGGAGGTTCCCAGCATTCAAACATCCTCTAAAGCATTGGGAATGGTTCTTTAGGTGCCTTATCAGGCTTTATAGGTGGTATCTGGATGGAATCTGGGGGAGGGGGGTTATTTATGCATCCACTGTAAGAGCCAGACTCCAACCCCACCAGCACTGCTGCTGCTGCTCCTTAAAGACTTCCAAAAAAATCCATAAATGTGAGCTGGGGAGGAAGAGCACAGTCAAAGAACACATTTCCCTTAAACTCAGCAAAGCACAACTGCACACACTCCTCTGGAGCTCGGCTCATCCCACACCTTCTCATTTTGCCCTATTTTCCTTTCCTTAATTGAGGAAGAACTTCATTCCCTGGAGGGTGGCAGAGCCCTGGAGCAGCTACCCGGGGAGGGTGCGGGGTCTCCCTCTCCAGAGACATCCCAAACCCACCTGGATGTGTTCCTGTGCCACCTGCTCCGGGTGCCCTGCCTGGGGCTGGGTGATCTCCAGAGCTCCCTCCCAACCCCAACCATTCCATGACTCTGGGAATTTTCCTGAGGACCCTGCTGCACCTTGAGGGGAAAGGTGCTCCCTTGCCTTTTTTACACCAAATACTCATCACAGAATCAGATCACCACAGAAGTGGCTCCTGATCATTTCTACTTCCAGTGCAGAAAGTCCTGCCAGCTTTATCAGATTCCCTCTGTGCCCTCACAGCCTCACTCCCACACCACGCTGATTTCTAATTCCTCTTCAATGTTCTTTTTCCAACATCACAAAATTTGCCTTTATCTCCGTTCTACTGAACCCAGTTTGCTTTTCAGTGCTGGTCTGGACTCTTTTTCACTGCATTAAGTGCATTTATCTCCCAGCACAGCTGACCATCCATCCATCCATCCCCCTGTTCGGGGACCTGCCGGGGGCTGCCACGCAAACGAGGATTTCTCTGGGAACAGGAGGAGCCAGTTTGGGGTCAGCAGCAAGAAAAGCTCTGTCAAGAGAACAAAAACCAGACAGGGACTGCTCTGGATGTGCTCTCCCACCCAGGGAAGTGACAGACACTGCTGTTACTCACATTTTTCCATCGGGAGACACTCCCCTGGTCTGACATGGGAGCCTAAAAGCAAAGCCAGGCTCTGCTCTCTCCCTGGGAGCTGTCAGTCATTCCTTTAAAACCAGGGAAAACAAAGGGAAACACCTGCCCACAGAAACACTTGAATTAACACGTTCCATCACTCCAAGAAGTTGTGTTTATTTTACTCTCGAGGCTGGGTGCAAAGTTGGCAGTGGCAGCAAAAGACTGGTAGGTGCAGAGAGGCAGAAAGATGAATTAATCTTTAAAAAATTCAAATAAACACCAAAAATACAAATCCTAACCTACAAAAATAAACCTCCATTTCTAGAGAAATTAAATAATATTTTGGCTGATGTATAGAAGGTTCAACACCAGCATGGGGGGGGTGGGGTTGGAAGGAGATGAGCTTCAAGGTCCCTTCCAAGCCAAACCATTCCATGATTCTGTGATCTTTTAAATGAGCTCCTGGCAATTAGCAAGAGTTCACAGAGGCAGTGATTAATTGGCAGAGACTCCAGAGCACTGACTTTATTAATTAAAAATCATTAACTCTGTGGAAGGGAGGGACAAGCAGGCTGTAAATTCACCTCCAGATGCAGCAGTGGGATTGAAAGCTGTGCTAAAAGAAAGCGTTAAAGAGCTTTTAAAGCCACGTTCCCCAAAACCTCCTCCCAGCACGAAATGCAGGTCAGACACTGGGAATTCTGGATGAGGAACAACACACACGGCCTGGACACAGACCTGGAGATTTTCACTTGACTGTTCTTGTGTGGGGGGAAAGAAAGGTTTCATTTCCTTGTGAATATCAAAGAAAAATCACAGAATCCCAGAATGGTTTGGGTGGGAAGGGACCTTAAAATCATCCCATTCCACCCCCTGCCATGGCAGGGACACCTTCCACCATCCCAGGTTGCTCCAAGCCCCGTCCAGCCTGGCCTTGGGCACTTCCAGGGATGCAGGGGCAGCCACAGCTTCTCTGGCAAATCCATTCCAGGGCCTCCCCACCCTCCCAGGGAACAATTCCTTCCCAATATCCCACCTAACCCTGCCCTATTTCAGTTTAAATCCAGAAGAATCTGGTGCTCCAGGTAAATATTCCATAGCACACAAAGGCTGTGGCTGAAGGAGACCCAATCCCAGCTCACTCCCAAGCCCCTGTGGATCCAGGAGCAGGAGATATTCTGGAAACAGCCCCTGCACTCATAGGTTCTTCAGGCTCAGCACAACATCAGTGAGGTCACTTGTTTGTTAAGGATAAGCCTCAGTTTTGGTGAAATCCAAGAGATTCCCTTATTTTATGACTCATGGAAGGATGCAATCAGATAAAAAGTTCAGATAAAAAAAGATCCAAATAAAATTCAGAAAATTAAAACCCATGGACTCATGGCTTTTTAAAACCTTGGAAAATGTGTTTCATGTCAGAAAATCAGGTTTCTAATTTGGATTTTGCCCTTTTTTTCTTGTTTAAAGCCTCTTTGTATTATTTGGGTGGAGGGGAGCCAGTGTTAACTCCACTATCACAGTGGCAGACACCTGCAAGAGACTCTTGTTCATCTGCTGGCTCCCCATAACTGAAAAAAACCCCAAAGCAATTCAATTTTTGTAATTGTCTTTGGCTTTAACAACTCCTGAACCCTCATCACTGTCTTCCCATCAGCTCCACATCATTTTTGTTTTAGAGTACAAAAGGGTGACTCCTGCTCTGCTCCAGTTCCTTCTCACTGTCTGTGCCTGTCCTGAGGAGCTTGGCAGGAAAATGCTCCAAGTGCTCATCCCACGTGTGAGATCTGATCCTGCCCTCAACTGGAAAATCCTGTGGACAGATAAGTACAGAGAGCTGCTTGGATCCCCGTTTGGAAAGCAAACCCTGAGCGCTGTTTAATGCTGCCATTATCAAATGACTGCTTCAGGTGCCAAGTTGAAGAGACAAAATGTGACTGAGGAATTTTCTCTGGAAAAAATATCCATCATCCTTTAATTAGCATGCAGTGCAGAGCAGTCTGCCCTCATCTGCTCCAAAAAGACGTGTCTACATTTCCAACTCGAGATTCTCTGCATCACAAACTGGAGGGATGGGACACAGGGAATGGTTTCAAACCAGGGTTAAATGGGATATTGGGAAGGAATTCCTCCCTGGGAGGGTGGGGAGGCCCTGCAATGGATTGCCCAGACTGCCCCTGGATCCCTGGGAGGGTCCAAGGCCAGGCTGGATGGGGTTTGGAGCAATCTGGGCTAGTGGAAGGTGTCAGGGCTGGAACTGGATGAGCTTTAAGGTCCCTTCCCACCCAAACCATTCCAGGATTCAGTGTCTTCAGAGCTGTGAAGGCCCAAAGAACTGATTCACAACAGAAGTTCTGTGCAAGAAGGACACTGAAGACCAGCTGCAGCATTTTAGGGTGGGGAAATCCAATCCAGAATCTTCAGAACTTTATAAATGCACCAGAACGTTTAAAAGCACAGGGAAATAGTCTCAAAATAACTGCACAGACCAAACTCTTCCTTCTCTTACCACCCTGAAGGTGTAAATGCAGTGGGTGAAAACTGAAGAGGAAAACAGAATTGGGCCATCACATCCAGCCCATGCAACCACTATAAAATAAACCATTATAAAAGAAACCATTATAAAATAAATTTCCTCATATTTAGTGTATAAAACTTAATGGCTCTCCCACTCCAAAGCTGTATCAGTGAAATTAAAAAAAGCTCTTCCTGTGTTCCTTGTTCCGCACAAGACACTGAGCTCTACAAAGCTCCTTGGTTTTAAGGCTAATTAGAAAGTTCACAATTAAATAAAATGCACTGCTGTGTTTGAAGTGAGAAGATGCTGCACTCCAAAACTCACAGTAAGAACACATTCATGCCAAAATGAACTGGACTTTAAAAAACCACATGAAATGAAGTGACAGTGTTCAGTCAGCAAAAAAGCCAGCCTCATTCTATACCATTACTGGAACTGGGCTCAGTGCTCCTGTACAATTATTTTTCAGGGCTAAAAAGGCAATAACACTCATTTTTAAATTATCACAATTACATGAAAGCAACCAGCAGAGAGCAAACAATGCCTTTCTAGAAATCCATTCCCTAAATCCTGAAAACATCCACAGCTCAGTGCCACAAAGTCAGATAAACCCAACTATAAACATAGTTTGGGTTTGCTTTCCAGAGCCAGGATGACAGACTGGAGCTGTGCTGAACAGCTGCTGTGTGCTCTCAGTCCTGGGCTGGGTTCTCCATCCTCAGCCCCTCAGATTTTACTTCTGCACACCTCAGAGCCACCTGGAATTCTGTCCCAGCTGATGGAAGCCAAGGGCTGCTGTGACTTTGCCTCTCCCTGCACATCAGGCCCGTTATTCTCCATCTCTCCCTTTATTAATAATTGAATTTGTGGCACCCTGCAGCTGAAGGCACTCAGCAATTCCCTCCCATGCAAGAGCAAGGGCAGGTGGAGGGGGCATCGCTGATCTGATCCTCCAAGCATTCATCAATCTCAGAGATTTTTAATGGATGAGTGCTCCAAAGGTCTGAGGGAAATCAGATCTGCAGACATTAATGGATTAGGTGTTTCTTCAGAGTTTACATGCACAGCAGTGGGTAAAGCATCACGTTTGTCTGTGCAAAGCTGAGCCAGACCAAGGCAGAGAGGGAATTACACAGCAAACATCCTCCTGCTGTTGGCAGCTTTGGTTCTGGCACAGCTGACAGAGCAATAAGAATTCCAGAATCACTGAGGTCAGGAAAGAGCTCCAGGATCAGCAAGCTGTACCTGATCCCCACCTCGTCCCCAGCCCAGAGCACCGAGTGCCCCATTCAGTCATTCCCTGGACACCTCCAGGGATGGGCACTCCAAACCTCCCTGGGCAGTTCCGAGGCCTGAGCACCCTTTCCATGGGGAAATTCCTGCTGATGTCCAACCTGAGCCTCCCCTGGCCCAGCCTGAGGCTGTTCCCTCTCCTCCTGTCCCTGTGCCCTGGGAGCAGAGCCCGACCCCCCTGGCTGCCCCCTCCTGTCAGGGAGTTGTGCAGAGCCACAAGGTCCCCCCTGAGCCTCCTTTTCTCCAGGCTGAGCCCCTTTCCCAGCTCCCTCAGCCTCTCCTGGTGCTCCAGACCCTTCCCAGCTCCATTCCCTTCCCTGGACACGCTCCAGCCCCTCAGGGTCTGTCTTGGAGGAGCCCAAATCTGACCTCAGAACTCCAGATGTGGCCTCAGCAGTGCCCAGCACAGGGGACAATCCCCTCTCGAGTCCTGCTGGCCACACTCTTTCTGATACAGAAACAAGACCAGACTCCACAAAAAGCACATTTGATATTTAATTTCACTGTCTCAGTCTGCTGTAATTCCCCAGTGACCCCAAAAGAAATAAATACCCTTGGAAACAACCCCAAACAAACAGGACAGAACCCCAAATCTCTTTCTAGTAACTCCTACATTGTACGAACATCTACAAACACTGAAGAATCGTGGGCTCAGATGCCTTCAAAAATATTTTCAGAAGCAAGTAATTCAGAAATCCTCCCTCCTGTCTGATCACTGCCTGAAAATTCCAGCTTAGACCCATGACGTGAGGTGGGAATTTTCCGGGTGTCCCTCAGATCATTCCACCAGCCCATTTATCCCCCTCCCGGTGGGATCAGCGTACCTTCGGAGTTGAGGGTGATGAGGGTGACGTTGTTGCCGATGCTCTGGCTGCCCACCTGGCCGCTGTTGGACACGGAGTCGCTGGCCTCGGAGCCGCTCTCGCCGTCCTCGTTGTGGCTGTCGTCGTGGCCGGGCACCTTCACCACGATGGTGTTCTGCCGGCGGCCGGGCACCGCGCTGCGGGCAAGGAACGGAGGTGACCTCGGGAAAACAACCCCTCAGCAGGAATGCAGGCATGGAATATCCAAATTCCAGGGTCACCGAGTTCAGCTCGTGGCCCTGCACGTTGTTATGAGGGAATTAAAAGCGCTAATCCATAAAATAAATGTGTTTTATGAAATCAACTCCTTTAAACCGTTCTGCTCCTGGGTAACTTGGAGCTATCCAGCAAAATAAAAACAGCAGAAGGAATAAAAAGTCTTAGGTATCAACTTCCTACATCTGCCTTAATGGAACTGTCTAGGCCCTGTGCATGAAACAAAAGAAATATTCAAGTAATTTATAAAAATATATTACTTAAGGCCATTTTTTTACCCAGAACTGCCAGTTCCACTTGTTTAAAATTTGCTTTAGATACTCCAAATTTTCCTTGGACTGCACCTTCCTCCTTCAGCTGGTTAAATACAGGATTTTGGTGTGTTCCCAAGGGATTGTGGAAGAATCCATAGCTTTGGGAAATCCTTCTTTAACAATTACCACAGAGCTGATCCCAGCTCCTCCAGGACGTTCTCTCCCCTCACAAGGGAAGCAAGAGAAACTATCCAAGCCCAGGTTCAATCTTTCCCCTCATTGTTACCTCAACCATTCCTTATTTTTCCCACCAAATTCCCTTTGAAACTGGACCTGCCCAAGGAGGGAGTGAAGGGAGGATTCCAGGGAATGCTACTGACTTGCTGAGGATGTTCTCCAGGGAATCTGCTGCTCTGCTCAGCGGCTCCTCCTGCCCCACCATCTTGGCCACGATGGAGTTCTGCCGGTCGTTGTTGAGGATCACCGTGGTCTGAGGGACAACACTGCAAAACAAAAACCACAGAGGGAACAGGAATGTAAAGGAGCAAAGCTTATAAATAACCCATGGAGAGGTTTCTGGTTTAAATAACCCAGGGAGGCCTCCAGGCCTCGCTCCCTCTCCCCACATCGCGGGCGCGGATCAAGCGCGGACGCCGGCAATCCATCGAGTTTGACACCTGCACCACCTCGAGTACTCCAGTTTTTTCGGAGGATGGATGGCTCCAGTGGAATTATAGAAAAGTCCATGACCCCTGGGGAAGCAATAAGGAATTCATCAATTCAGGACACACAGGGGGAAGTCTGTAAATCACAGCTGCACCAAATTCTTGCTGGGAGAATCTGAGCGTTTGCAGAGGTGCCGTGGCCAATTTACATGGTAATGCACCAGTTTCAGTAGGATAATTCCTAGGAAAGAAGAATTTGTAAGGATTTATTGCAAAAGGGGATGATGAGCTTGGTTAAAGAGTGTCTGTTGTCCTCCAGGGCAGGGAGATGAACAGCACAAGAAGCATCAGAGCAAACAAGGCCAGACTTTAAATAAAAACAGAACTAAACTACTTCTTGTGTGCAGATCACACATTAAAAAAACCCCTAAAACCAAACACCAAAAAGCATTTGGTGTGTGAGAAACCAGAAAAACCTCTTATCACTCCTGATGACAACAGAGGAGGAAATAACTCAAGATGTCCTAAGTTTACACTGGACTGCAAAAGTAAATATGAAGCAAACAAGTGTCTGCAGATGCAGCTCAGCACTTGATCTGTTTCCAGGGATCATTAACGTTGCTGCCACTCCATCACTCAGCATTCCAAGGTGTGGATTTGATAGTTAAACTGTTCCTGCTGTGCTCATGGAGAACTTAAGGAGAGAAATTCTGCTTGTGCTCCCCTTTGCTTCCCAAAACCAGGTTTTTTTTTTTTTGAGAGGAGGTAAAAACAGCTCGCTCTTGTTTGCACTGCTCCAACATCCCAAACATGCCTGGTGCTTGTTTATTTTCCCTTGGCTAATTGCTGAAACGCAAATGAAGCCAAGCTGGTGACAACAAGAGTGTTTCTGCAGCTGCAGCAGAGCACACACTTGAACATTCCCGTGTCTGGGTAAGGCTGAAGTGCCAAATTATCCATCATTAGGGAAAGATAAGGCCCTGTCACGGAGCTAACAATGAATGGAGCCCAATTTTGGCACAGATAAAATGCTTGACCCCAGATTTTTTGGCTCCAAAAGCCTCAGGCTCCAGTGCCCTCCCTCCTACTTCCAGGGACTGCATGTGCTGCTTGCAGCATCTGGGATTCCTCATGGAACCCGAGGATCACGGGAGTGCAGACCTGGGGAGCCTCTGGAAGATGTTTGGCTCATCCCAGACAAGTGCAGGCTCTGCCAGAGCTCCTCCTGTGCACGTGGAGCTCAGCTCTCAGAAAGAAAGCAATAAATGGGGGGTTCTGCTGGGTTCCTGGGTATTCTCTGGAGAATCAGGATTTAGGGCACTTCCACAGTCACCTGTTCAAACCCACACGTTTTTATTTTTTAAAAAAAAAGACAACTTCCATCTCTTTTCTCTGCAGCAAACATTTCAAAACCCCACCAAACCCTTGATAAAGCAGTGACATGTGGCAGTGCTGGCAGCTCCCAGGCCAGCAGCAACGTGTGTGTGCTCATTACATTTCCCAAATTGTCCAAACAACTCCCCTGGAAGTTCTCACATCCCAGTTTAAAATGTCCAAGTATTTTTCACCTCCTTTTAGACACTGTTCTTTATCACCATCTCCCTCGCAATCACTTCTGAAGGCCCGTTTCAAATGTCACTTACCAAAGCTTATTTTTAATGAAGACTCTGAAGAATTAATTTCAACTGGAGAGATAAATGCAATAAAATTACATTTAGAAAGTCCTTAGCAGTTTGCTCTTATTAAGTTTACGTTGGAATAAAAAAAAAAGCTTTAGCACTAAAAATTAGCATCAAACAAGGAATCTGGGNTGGCTGCACCCTCCTGGCAGGGAGCTGTGGAGGGTGACAAAGGAATTTGCTTCCCATCTACTTCCCTGGGAGATATTCTACTCCCTCTTTTCAGATTTATTTAGAAATCTGCAGAATAGACACAAAATTAAACATGGAATTCTACATAAAATCAAAATATTGGGCCAACCTGACAAAAATCCATGAAAATTCATTACAGCCAAGTGCATCCTCACACAGGATTATCCCAATTCCTTTCTTCAACCTCTCCATCTCTTTCTGAAGCTGAAACAACTTTAACCATTCCTTCTCTACTACAATACAGAAAACACAAAGGAGGAGGAGGAAAACTTTGGATATTCCCTCAGATCCCCAGGGAAGCAATTCCTGAGCGCTGCCAGTACTCAGGGGGAAGATGGAAGGAAAATATTGCAGGGTCAGGGGGAGTTTCACAAACCCAGAGTGCCTGCACAGGCCCCAGAACTTTCCACTTGTGCTCACGTATTCCTTTCCCCAGAAGCATCAGGACTTGGAGAGACTGGAGCAGCAATTTGCCTGTTCTTGGACACAACTCTCTAAAAAAAAATGTAAATGCATGCAACCTGCAGGTATTAGGATATTTTGGGATTTTTTTAAATGCAGTTTACTGAATAATCTGTCAAATTACAGGTGAAAATATTCCTGAAAAATAAACACACCAAGGAATGATTTTCAAGTGTGCATATTTAGCCTCTGATATATATTTTTTTTTTTAAATACAAAAGGCCAGTCCATATTTTGCATGAGGAAATTGCTGCCAAAGGTCATTTTCAGTATGGAAAATGTGTGAGTCAGATCTGATCATTCATCTTAACGGTTGGGGTCCCATTGCCAACAACCCATCAATCACCCAGAGTGCAGCCAGTGACAGAAATGAACTTTTGGCAATGCCAGGACCATCCTCTCCTCCTCTTCCCAGCTGAGCTTTCCATTTGGAGAGAGAGAGAGAGAGAAGAATCAGGCAGAAGGAATTAACTGACATTTCTCTCTTCCACGAGGTACGAGATCAAAAGTGTTTCTCCAAATGGATGAGAATAACTCGGAGAGAGATTTTCAGACAGGTTGTTCCCTTTGTCCTCACTCCCATGGATCAGTTCATGGAGAGGCTTTAATGGGAAGAGGAGCTGGAATTCCTGCTGGCAAACTCTCCAGCCTTAAGGAAAGCAAGGCTGGGAAAGAGAACTTAAACTCTGCTATTTTTCAGTTTACTGCTGGGGATGAAGATTTCAATGTATAGCTCATGTGTAGAGGAATATCACAATTACCCCCAGCAGGGAGAAAATCTAAATATAACAAATATTGCTGTACAATGTGGTGTTTTCCTTAGTTTTTTTTCTAGTTTATCTCCCACCAACACTCGTGTTCATCCCTCACAACAGCCCCTCTTTGCATCTTTTCATCATTATTTAGGGAGATAATGTCAAAATGCTCCTTCCTCCTGATGGCCACCTGCTTCCTTCGCCTGCTGCTCACACAGTTAAGGATCCCTATCCAAAAGGGAGTGAGAAAACCCACTCAGGATCTCACCCTGAAACAAAACCACAAATTGGCAAAGAACACATGAAATTACATTGGATTTATGCCCCAAATTAACGCAGCTCCTCCAGAGAACAAACCTGTCAACAAGCAGGCTGTTCACCGAGCAGGTGGGAAGCCAAGGCTGCTCAGGCACCTCAACAATTCAATTTAAACTCCCAAATTCACGGTCCAGTCGCAGGCAATCGCCAAAAAAGCAGCCGTGTCACCCATCATTTTCAGCGAGAGTTGAGGCATTGAAAGCTCTCTTTGGGCTCTGAACACGCCCCAGAGCAGAGCAGAGCCAGCCCCAGGGTGAGGTCCTGTGACAAGCCAAGCCAAAGCACACCAGCCACGGCTGGAAAAACTCACAGAGCTGAGAGCTGAGAGGGCTGGGATCGATTTATAACAAAGATAAAGCAAATGAGAGTTTATCCAAACAATTTCAGAACAGTCAACATCGAATTTTCAACTCAAGTGAGTACAAATCTGAGATTTTCCAAATTACAAAATCCATCCTCACCTAGAGAGGAGCCTCTGGTTGGCTGCAGTCAGAAGGACATCAATTAGCAGCTTGAAGATTCATTTTATTCACCAATTTTAAAAGGTGTTAAACTCTCTTGGGGATTATTGTGCTCTGAGAAGAGCTGAACCCACCTGGAGAAGCGAGGGGAATCATTCCAAAATGAACAACACCCATTTCCAAGGAGTTCATCAACTCCTCAGGAGCCACAGGTAACCCCAAAGCCTCCCCTTCCCAAGCCAGGCTTGTTCCTCCAGGGATTTCACACCACCTCTATGGGTACACAAACCATTTTAGATCTTGGTTTTTAAAAAAAATACCATAAAATTTAAAAATCTCTCACTTTGAACACAGCTGAAACTGGAAAAATTAAGTCTGGTGACGCAGGGTCCAAGGAGCCTTTTGCCTGTAACAAAATACACAAAACCAGCAAAAATAGCAAAAAAAAAAAGGCAAAAAAAGAGAAAAAAATTAGGAAAAAAATTGGGAAAAAAAGGATAGAAAAAATAGAAAAAAATAGAAAAAAATTTTTAAATTAAGAAAATAAATAGAAAAAAAATTGAAAAAAATAGAAAAAAGTAGCAAAAAACCCATCCAGGCTACATGTGACACAACCAGGATTGAAAAGTGCTAGAAATTACATTAATTATCAGCCTTCTACTTTTGATTATGGCCAAGAAAAGGCCGGGTCATACCATAACTACCAGGTCAATACCACCCTTTTTGGAAGATAAATGTACTCATAAAAATACAAGAGCAAAGATATCTTGTTTTCAGCCAGTCTGGATAGAAATTTACAGTTATTACCCTTCTTTGAGCCTTAACTTCCTGAGCCAGATAAGGAACAGCACTGCAGCAAGTGGAGATTGTGCTCAGTGTGAAATGAGGGAGCTGCACTGATCCTGAGCACGTTCCACGAGGGAAATTATTGATTAAAATAGAAATTCTGGATGTTTAGAAAACACTGTTTGAAACAGGAGTAAAGACTTGGAATCCTTCATTACACAAATACATTACTTGGAGACAATTTCCCTGATCTTCTGACAAATTCTGGTATCAGCATAAGTCTGATTTAAGCATTAAAATCTTGGGGGTGGAGGAGGCCGAGTTATAAATTGGCTTTCAAGGTATTAATTACAGGAAGTAATTACAGGAAGTGAAGCCTCGCTGATCACCAGATAACAAATAAATACAACATCAGGTTCCTGCAAACACCTCTGAGCTCTTTTTGAGGGGGCTGTAAATCACTTCCACCAGGTAGCTCTGCTTTTCCTGCTTTTCCCAGCTCTGTGCCCTCACCACCACACAGACATTTTCCAGCCAGGCCACGGATGCTGCTCTTGGAGAGCTGGGATTGAATCCCTAATTTCCAGATCCCCTGAGGGCACGTTAAAGAAATCCCACTCTTCCCTTGGTATGAAAAACACAATTCCAGGAGTTATTGGGAGCAGATTTCCTGCTCAGGGAACAAAGAGATGGAACTCAAGATATGCAAAAATGTACAGTTCCCAAAAAAAGAGGGAAATGCTGTTTGGAAAGACATTCCAAGTCAAGCAGAGGAGTTTTTAGGGTTGGAAGTGCAGCAGTTAAGTGGCAGCTGCTGCCAAGGAAAGCGGATGGAACAGGGGAGAGACCTGGGAGATGTGACAGAGCCACAAAGGTTGGAAAAGACCTCCAGGATCAGCAATTCCAGCCTTTTCAGCTGGTTCATCCTTGGGAAGCTCTGAATCCATCTATTGCTCCTCTCCATCCTGTTTCAAGTAAAACTGGGGCCCTCCAAACCCACTGTAAATTATTTCTTTTTTTAGAGTGTTTTAAATGACTCTAAATTTCAATGATTGAATTATTTTCCAAAAGCAAGACTGGTTGTTTTTGCAACTTTTAAAATAGAACTGCTGGTGCTTAAATCTGCTCTAAACTGGTCCACAAATTATTCTGGAACACAACTTAAATCCCTGTCATTCCCAAACTTTGTCCCTTTAATCACTGATTACCTGCTCTCCTCTTCATTCATTTTCTTGCCCTGGCAGAATTACCTTCCCACCCTACAGGAAAAGCTTCCAAGGATTGCTTTTACTGCTGGATTTTCAAACTCCCAGAGACTGTAACATTCAAAAGATTTAAATTCTGCAAGGCTGGAACCCAAAAGAATAAAGAAGGCTTTTCTGCCCCCTTCTGTTTATTGTGTGCTCGATAAATTACTTTAAATATATTGTGTGTAACACAGGCTTTCACACCCCACTGCTCTGCTTCACACTGAGAAAGATTTTTAGAGTTTCACTAAACTTTATCCCATTTTCCAACATCCATGAGGTCAAAACTGCCCACTCTTAATAAATCCAACCATTTCTTTACTTGTTTCTTTAGGCAGAAAGCAAAGCATGAGCCCTATGAAGGCGTTTGGCCTGAACCAAATTCCACGTCCTGCACCTTTCCATTTATTCCTGGAATGCAAGAGCTAGCTGTGCTCGTGGAGCCATGGAATTAAATGTTCTGCTTTCCCTGGAATTCATCTCATCGATGGGCTTTGGCAAGGGAGGAGGTTAACCCATGTTTTAATATGTTATAATTGATTTTAAAAGTTCTTAGACATTAATTAGACCAGTAAATGTCCCCCTAATCTGTGTCTAAACTCAAATCCTGTTTGATTCCATGTATTCCTCCTTTTTTTTCCCTTCCCAGAGACCCTTACCATTAAAAGATGCTGATTCTAAATGGAACTAAAAGGATTCCCTGAGGTCTCTGACCCAAAGCAAGTGTTTCAGCTGAGCAGGAATAAATAAACTATTTATCCAGACGTGGCTCAGAGTGAACAGGAATCCTGCAAACCTCCCAAATTAAAGGATTTCCCATTTATCCTGGGCTAAGTTAACACGGAAAAGGTACAATTTCCTAGCAAGAAAGTAAAATATCAACCCTTGTAACACATTTGAAACCTTTGTCTATAACTTGAAGGAACTTTACTACTTAAAATTTAATTTTTCAGTGTAAATTCTTTTAAAGAATTCAAAACTACCTCTTTCTAAAAGTTCATCTGAGTGTTTCAAGCCTGACAGGCACATTTGAAACAGCAGCACCACAATTCAAAAAGATCCAAGCCACACTTTTTCCATCCTTTTCTCAGCCCTAAATCATCAGCTGCTACTTGCCCTGCTCTCGCTTGAATTATTGGACTCTCATAAATGATATTTCATCAGAAGCCATTAACTGCAGAAAAATTGCACTGGGGAGAAGGAATCCACAGTTCAAATCTTGGTCAGTTTGAAAAGTTTTAGAGATTAATTCCATCCCATCCACGCAGGAATTATTGAACTCTCCAAAACGAAATGCTGCTGTTAAATTGTTGGTTTAATTCCATGCCTGACCTTTCTCTCTCCCCCCTAAATGCTGTCTGCAAGTCAGACATTGCTTCCCAACTTCTCAAATCCCACCAACAAATTCCTGGACACTTGGCTCCCCAATATCCGAGGGCAACACTCATGGAATGTGAAATTCCACAAGAACTCTGCTGTGGGAGCTGTTTAATGCAAGATGCCACTTCCTCCTAATCCTGGGGGAATTCGGAATTAATAAAAATCCCAGCCCTTATTTTCAGTACCAACTTGTGTTGCTCATAAATAGAATGGATCACAGAAATCCAGGGCCTTCTCCACGAAATCCACGTGGCCAGGAAGGCAAAACAAAATTAAACCTCAAGGGGTTGAGGCTGACAAATTAGGAGACTTTGGAAAGCATTGTTATGTTTTCCAAGGAATTAAAGATGTCAAGTTTTGGGAGGGTTTTTTTTTTTTTTCATCCTACAGCCAAAGAAACAACAAAGCCCTGGATAAAGGAAGAGGAGCTGACAGATAATCTAATAATGCCTTTATTTCATTAGTTCTGTTTATAAACCCCATTTTTGAATGCAGGACAGAACTGTAATTTTCAGAGCAACTTCTCTGCTGCACCTCAAGAAGGAATTTGGGGTTTTTATCACATATTCCAAGGCACAGAAATTCTTCCAGGCTGAAACACTGCTCAGGGCTGGCAGGAAGGTGACAGACACCGACTTCCTTCATGGAAAAACCATACAAAACATAATTCACAAACTCAGCTTGAAAACAGAGTGCGTTCACACACAAATGATGTGTGAAAACCCCTTGATCTCTTTATCAGAACTGAAAACAGGGGCCTCAAAAGGCTTGAAAAGTAACAATTTTGGGGCCCAATCCATGAAATTATGAACAGCCATTTGAATTCTCACTCCCTTAATTGAAATTCCACTTTACCAAATTATTTTTCTCAAAAATATCCAAATTTTGCTTCTACTTCTTCTGTGCACTTTAAAAATCTTGTGATTCTAAACAGAATTTTTAAATTCATGAAGTGTTAATGATGATCTTTGCATTGTGTCAATACTGACTTTGTCCCCCAGCTGGGAGTGTAACCAAAATGAACCTGCTGAGAACAGATCCCAGACAATTGTGTCATTTTCCTTCCTCCTCAATCCTTCAGGAAAACAGCCCAGGCCCCAGAATTTCACCTGGGAGAATCCCCAGCCAGAATTCCCAGAACTGGGAATTCAAAATAAACATTTGTTCCTGGTGCCAGCAGCTGCTGACAGAAAGGAAAAGGTTGGGAATTCATCGATCCCAGAGGGTCCATCCCAAGCGAGGACCAAAGTCCAGCTGTGGTTGTGTCCAGGCCTCCCAGAATTCACTGTCTGCACTTCTGCTGCTGGGTGAGGTCCCAGGAAAGGCTCAGAGACATCCAAGGATAAATAAACCTGGATTGCAGTGGAGTGACAGGAATTCCTGAAAACCTGGGGAACTCCAAAGCTTCTCCAGATCAAACCTGGACAAGTCACCCTGATTGCACCCCAAACTGCTGCCTCTGTTCTCTGCCTCCCTCTCACCCCCAAACACATCCCAGCCATTGTCTCCAGGGCTGGATCTGCTTCCAGGGAAATGTTTTTCCAGGCCTGGAATTGAGGGTGTGAGCTCGGGCTGATTCATGGACCTGCACCTCGAAAATAAACCCTTCACCCTCCATCCAGCCTGCGGGATCCTCTGCTCCTCAATCCATGCTTTGTTTCCAAATCAATCAATTCAAATCCTCCTGCAAATTCAGGGTCTTCAGAAGCAATTCCAAGAATGGACAATTAGCTCTTGAATTAAGTTAAAACCAGCAAAAATCCTGAAGGTTTCACAATGTTAATTATTTATCACTGAGTGAAATAAAAGGAAATAGAGTGGTTTACATCCCCTAATGAGTTATAATATCAACTGCAGGGAACACAGGGAAGAGGCTCAGCAGCCACTGCTCACTGATAAGGGCTGAGGAATTATTATTCCTTCTAAAAGTCTGGATTAGCATAGTGGGATAGTTTATTATAATCTGTAAAAATCCTCCTGATAAAAATGCAATTAGGTTGGCCGAGGGGTTTGTAACTCAGAGAAAAAATAAATATATAGACATATATAAATTTTAAAAATAGAATTCTGGCTATTTTAGGTTTTATACACCAATACCTTGATTATATTTCTTAGGTTTGTTTGCTCTCCTAAAGGTTTTATGTAGAAGCAACAATATTTTTGCTAAATCTAGAACAGTCCCCCACAATTCATTCCACACCACATACCCTGCTTTACAACCTCATTTAAAACCATCTCAACTCTCAATTTTGCATTATTTGACCCCAAACCCACTTGTAAACAAGGAAACAGCAGCAGAAACACAGCTCTGGAATTTGGGGGATCGGGAGCCAGGAGGTTTTGCCAAATGGCACGTTGGAAAGTGGGTGGACAAGTCTCGTTCTCCAAATTAAATTAAATTGTTCTGGTGATTAAATGTAATGGTAAAACAAACATTTTAATGATCCACACCTACAAAAATACAGCAAATTCAAACATCCCATCTGGTACAAAACTGCATCTGAGGAACCTCCACATCAGTAAGCCAATGTTCAACCCTCAACGAGTCTCGTTCAAGGACACCAGGATAGATTTTGGCTCATTAATTGAGTGCAATTAATCTACAGTTCCATTTAACTGTCCCCTTCTCATTAAAGACAAAAATACAAACATTTTTATCTTACCCTTGTTATCAATTAGCCACAAATGCCACTGGTACAGAGCCAGATGCTTGTGGTCTGTATTTCACCTGTATCATAAAAATGGGTCAAGGAAAATACCTGAGCTCCATTTACCTCTGCATTTTCTCCATTTACCTCTCAACACCTCCAACCTGGCCTTGGGCACTTCCAGGGATCCAGGGGCAGCCACAGCTGCTCTGGGAAATCCATCCCAGGGCCTCCCCACCCTCCCAGGGAAGGATTCCTTCCCAATATCCCATCCATCCCTGCCCTCTGGCAGTGGGAGCCATTCCCTGTGTCCTGTCCCTCCACCCCTTGTCCAAAGTCCCTCTCCAGCTTTCTTGTAGCTCCTGCAGGCACTGGAAGGCTGCAATAAGATCACCCTGAAGCTTCTCCAGGCTGAACAACCCCAGCTCTCCCAGCAGAGCTGCTCCATCCCTGGGATCCTCCTGGTGCCTCCTCTGGGCTCTCCACAGCTCCAGGTCCTCCCTGTGCTGGGCCAGGGCAGCTCTGCAGGTGGGGTCTCACCTGAGGGGGCAGAATCATGGCCAGCCTCCCCCCCACCAGCACCCCCAACTCATGGCATTCCCACAGGCCCAATTCTCAGGCTTAGCCAGGATCCCGAGGCATTTACTGGATTTATTCCCATTCTTTTCCAAGAGCTGCTCTGCTGGCAGTGCAGCACCACCTTCCCTGACAGCCTTCAATAACCACAACTTTTTGTTAAAGCAGCAAACCCAGCCTTGGTTTGGTGGCAGGAGGAGGAGGAGGGTGGAAAATCACATTCCTATGGAGAATCTGAAAATCCCTATCCCAAACTTATAGGAATCTCTGCCTTCTGTGGTGGATCAGGGAGAGGGAAGGACACAGAGCTGGTACAATGGAACAACCTTTAATTGGAAACAATCAACAAGTGATAAAGGGTTTTATGGATGAGAGACAGGGAATTCAGGGAAACATTCTGTCCCTGTGCAACTGGAGTGTCCCCAATGCCAAATTAAACACATCCAGCCCTATTTTCTCTCGAGTCCCACAGGCCTCCAGAACAAAAAACCCTCAGTGCTCTCCTGGCATCACACCTTTGATAATGTGCAACTTCAGACCAACAGCAACAAATACTGGGGGGCAGAGAACCTTGCTGTCTTCAAGACTTCTACCTAAATGATGCTCAGACTGGCTGAGAAGCTGTCAGCAAAAATTTCTGACCCAAACCAAAAGATAAAGCAGCATCAACACACAGGACAGATTTCTGATGGTTACAGAGATTTCAAAACAAACCAAACCAAGCAGCTCAGGTCAGACAAATCCCTTCAGAAACTCAAAACAGTACAATTTACAGAGGAAAGCATTCACTGAGTGTGAATTAATAGGGTCCCAAAGGGGCCATGGGTTCCTGAAAAGGTTTCTGAGGCCTTTTGTGCATAAACCACAGAAAAAACTTCAGCTTGTGCACAAGAACTTGAAGATCTCTAAAATAACAACCAAAGAAAATCAGCCCAGATTTAAAGAAGATTCTTTAAGAAACAATTATTGATAAAAGAGTATTTAGCAAAAACCCTGGTGTAAAAATCTGGTTACTTCCTCTATGATCTGAGTACTTACTCCATGTACTTTGTTTCTGTTATTACATAACTCAGTCATAATTAATTAATCTTTTCAATGTATGAAGCCTTCAAAAGCAGAGGTAAAAGTAGACACAGCACCTACTTAAAAGAAAAAAATTCAAATGCCTGCACACCTTTGTAATGGAGAATAAAGAGCAGTTATTTAGAGAAGTATGAAGTGTTTTCCAGCTATAAAAATATGAAAAAGGAAGAAGTATTGGAGAAAAGAGTCTTTTGTTAAGCAGATTTCTCTGGCTGGGCTCACCTCGATGATAAGATGACAGACACATCAAGATTTAGGTATTTAAAACCACATTAGGGAAGTGAGACACAAAGGGACTGCAGGTCAAGCCTGCTCTTTCAGCAAAGTGCATTAGATTATTCAACAGATTTTCCATCTCCAGCTTCTAACTCCAAAATAAGCAGAGATCTTTTTCTAGCAGGATTCTTTAGCAAACAAGCTCATAAAACACACTCCATTGTATTGCTGGTGAAGAAAAGTAAAATGAGAAGCAATTAGAATGATGATGAACTCATTAAGTCAAAACAGCTATAAATAAAAGCAGAGCAAGTCTCAAAAACCTGTCTGAAAGAGCTGCTGAGGTTTTTCCAGGGGATGGATGAACGAGTCTGGTTTAAGTCAGGATGAAATGTGGGAAGAGCTGCAAACTGCCCCTGGACCAGAGTCCGCTTCTGAATAACATCATGAAACTGCTACAAAAATCACCTTGGAGAGAAATGAATTCTACCTCCACCACCAGCCTCTTTGCCAGCTGTGCAGAGAAAAGGAAGTGCCCAGAGCCTGGATCTGTGGGGTTTCTGGAGCAGTGGTGAGTGCTGTGTCCTTACCATCGGACCTTATTGCAGGTCTGGGTGGCGCCCAGCGGGGACCCGGCCACCATGGGCACCTGGATGGGGCTGTGCTGCTTGTTCATGACGAGGTCCAGCTTCTCCTCCAGGGATTTGCAGGTGGCCTCCAGTGCCAGCAGCTTGGCCTCGATGCTGTCCAGCCTCAGGCATATGGTCTGGTTGATGGAATACAGGAACGACTGGGAAGGGAGAAGAACCGGGATTAACCACTCCGAGTTTCTCCCGCTCATCCCCGCTCCTAAGGAAGCTCGGGATAAACGTGACTGGGAACCAATCCTAAAGGAACTCGCAGCCTGTCTAGTGACAAAATCCAACCCTGATGACATCCAGGAGCGTTTCAGCAGGCTCAGATTCTTCCAGATCTTTCTTTGGGAGCCAAAAGCAGCTGAGCCAAAGCCATTTTCACCTAAGCACTTTGTCAGGATGATTTCATCCACCACAAAATCATTTCCAGTGACTTGCCAAAGCCTTGCACTCCACATGTGAAAACAAAAGGATTATAAATCTCTGAATGCATCCTCCTGGATGAAGTTTAGTAAATTTTTTTCCTTGCCCAAACAGATAAATTCAGATGATTGCAGTGGAAATTGTATCAACACAAAAAACCTCGGGGACAATTAATGCCACTCACTTCGGTTTCCTGCTGAACAGCAAATCAAGAAAAGCAAATAAATAAAATCCGTTTTGCTAAGCAATCTTTTTCAAAAGAAAACATATTCCACTTGGGTTCTCCTGGGAAAACAGGCCATGAAAGGGAAGAGTTCCACTCCGTGTGCTTTGCAAACAGCAGCTGTGCCATCTTGTGGCCCTGCAATCACTGAGCACCCCAAATCCCTCCTTCACAGAGCTCCAGCTCCTGGGATCATCCCAAAAATACAGAATTACACACGACAGTGTCCGTGGCAGTAAAATACTCATCAGGTACTCACACTCCAGGGCAAAAACCAACCCTAAATCACAGCAGTGAGAACAGCAGGGCGAGTGCTGAGCTCCTGAGCCAGAATTAAATATGAATTATCTATCAGGAGAATGCTGTTAGCTTCAAGCAATAACTTCAAACATGCTGAAAGTGTCTACAAATTGTAACACAAATACATCCTCAAGTTTATCTTTTTGGTCAACTTCACTCACTTTATCAAAAAATGTACCAATACTGATGTTTTGAGTCAGTGGAATTAATTCTGATGATATTTTATATTGTATATTAAATTCTTTACTAATTCTACACTGGAAAATTAGACAATCATCCAGAATTTCAAATTTATGCCTAAAAATGCACAAGTATCTACGAGAGTAATTCCAGTATTAGTTATAAACAGTTCATTTTACATTCTTGTGATAACTTTCCCTAAACTTCATTGGCATTAGAAATAAAACCAGAAAAGGGCATTAAATAACCTTAATAGAGGGATCCTGGCAGTTGATTTCTATCCTCTGACGTTTCAGGGCAGGCTCCACATCATCATCTGCCACCTCATGGTTCTCCAACACAACTGCAAAGGAAAAAAGCATTGCCAGAGTTTAGAACCCAAGAGGACAAAACTCAGATTAAAAACACATTAAGTGGAGAAAACAAAAGCATGTAAAATGTATTTAATTAAGATATTTCATGTGTTCTTTGAGACTTCCTTGAGCTTTCTCTCAAATATCTGACAGTGGTGATGGGATCAGGTTTGAGTTCCTCTACCAAGCTGAGCAAAGGCTTTTGAAGGACTGGCAGGTCCCAGCTTCTCCTGCAACCCTTTGGGAACATTTCTGAGGTAACTTTTTCATTTTGTATCAGAAAAGCAATTTTTGGTCTGTGTCTCTCATTTCCATCACTGTTCTTTCAGTCATTAACTTGCCATGGCCACAGAGGATCAACATCTCAATAGATTTTCTCTTAGGAGGTCAAGTTCTGAGCAAGGGATATCCCAATATTTACTTTCAGAAGTGTTCTTCAATTTTACTGCCCAAAGAATTTTAATAATGGATGAGGCAAACTATTTTACACATAAAACAATTCCTAATGGATGGGGGACAGTTCCCATTGGAGGGCAAGCCTAAACCATGGAGAAAAACAAGAGTGCAGGAATATTTCATTCAGTTTCTGAGGTTAGTCTACCCTTGCACAAACAATAAAACCTTTAAAAGAAAAGTGAAATAAATAAAATAATCTGATCTAAAGGGTTTGGAGATTCAAAAGTGAAGCTATGGAAAACAAGGGATACGGTCTTAAAAAGCACCTTTTGGAATAAAAGCAAAACTTTTATTCCAAAAGCACCTTTTGGAATAAAAACCTGGTTTGTGTTTTAAAGAAAAGCCCAGCAGTGGTTTCCAGCTCATTAACGGGCACTGCTGTAAATCTCTTCCTACCTGGATTATCTGGAGTCAGGTCCTCAACAGCAATCTGAACCACATCTGCCAAATCCTGCTCTGACATCATTCAGAACCAGGCAGCAAAACCCCTCACACACCACTGCAGCTCCCCAGGGCAGGGGCTGGCCAAGGCATGCAACCCTGCAAAACAGCAGCAAGGACAGAGTTGAATTTGTGAAATATCTCATACAGCAACAGTGCCTTTCATTTTTCATTCTCCTTCTATAAAAAGATTCAATTGCAAGAGAAATGATCAACCTACAAAGGGATTATCCAGTGGCATCCACAGCTCCTTTGCTGGGCACCTCCACGAGTGAATCTTCCTGCCCCAGGACTGAGACAGGAGCTCCAGCTTTCCTTGCTTTCCCTTGCACATTCCCAATGGATAAGGAGAACATTCAGGTTCGACTCACAAAGCTCATGAAGCTCCAAGCCACACCAGATCTGCAATAACTGCAAGTTCTGAATCTTAACAGGCCTCTAAAATATTTCTAAACTCAGTGAGAACGAGGAGTTTCCTCACATCCAATTACAACTGAAGCAAAACTTGACTTTTTTCTTCGGGATGAACTTGCCTGGTTTTTCTACAGCTCAGCTCTGATGAAACCATTTTCAGGATATGGTCCTGATTTTAAAGTCAAAATATTTCTCAGCCTTGCTCCCCTGGAATTCTCAGTCCAGGTTATTTAGTAGTGTTTTAAGAGAAACCTTCCACCTGTAAAATTGAAATAAAATCACTGCAATCTCTCCTAGCTGTGCTTTCTCCCAGTTTACAAAGGGCTGGACAAGGAATACCAAGAAATCAGTGGATTTTTTTCCTTTTTAACCTGGAGTAAGAAACGCTGGAGAGATAAATCAAGATTTACCAATGGAAATGGTAATTCATCCATTACCACTAACATGGAATCAAATCCAACTATGCATAGTGATTCTCCTCTTCCACTTGAGCCCAAGAAATCCATTAAGCAAGACACAGAGAGGATAAATTGTTAGGAGAGCAACACAACTTAGAGAAGAACTCCGAGCAAACCCATCCTGGAGGCCTCCCCACATCTCCAAACTGTTTACTCAAAATACCAGCACTGCCAGCACTGAGTCACTTGAAATCCTGCTCATGGTGAAAGGCTTTTGGGCCAGCACAGACTGTGGCAGCGGGCCCAAAAAACCTGGCAGTCCTTCCGTGCTCGTGGATGCCATTTTGGCAAGGGAAATTTGCCATTTCTGAGAAGTCCTGGTGCCCAGCCAGGCTGAGCAGAACAAAGCTGCACTCGCTGTTCCACGGTGTCACACATGGCCTGGAACAGGGAGAGCCCAGCCCTCGGCTCCAGGGGAGATACCCCCCACTCCAGGCACCAAAAAAAGGCCAAATTAGAACAAACCCCAACTGTTAAAAAGCTTATTATTGACAGGATTCATTGTAATTGGCTTGGTTATTTTCAGGATTCACTGACACTGCACATGTATTGAAATCACTCATAGCTACCAATTTCTCAGGATTTTTTAAGCAATCTGAAGGAATTGCAATGATTTTGTATAAATCCACTTTAATGCTTTGCATATTTAGCCCAGAAGATCCTGAGTTTGAAGGGACCCACATGGATCATCCAGCTCCTGGCCCTGCACAGACACGATCCCACCATGTGCCTTCAAAATTAAATATTAAAAAAATCACTAAATTCAATCTTTCTTCAACACAAACACAAAATAATTTCACGTTTCCAACACCTGTTCTCCACCTCTCACAGGCCATAGGCTAAAAGTGTTCAACTTCACCTCAGGAATACCCAAATATTCTGTCCCAGAGCCTTGAAACAAGGGCACAACCACCAACCTACACCTGGTAGAGCAGCTACAACACACAGAGAGAAACGTGTGTTCGTGACATCACTACTGATTTGCATTTGAACTAATTTTATTCAAATTTCACTAAGTCAGACCCAGCTTGGGAGAAATCAGCCACAATTCTGCCTTTTCAAAGCCAGGACAAAAATTCCTTTCTGCTGCCATCCTCTATCAAGACATGAGGGGAAAACAAATAAATTTGTTATCAATGCTGGGTGTGGGGATTAGGAAAGCAACAGCCAAGGAAGCTGCAGCCACTGCAGTTATCACCCCCTGAATAAAGTGTTCCTCTTCCAAATTCACCATTTCAATTTCTAATAGTAAATTTTCCCGGTGGGCTGACCTTGCTTTCAGAACCAAGGGGAAAAGCCTGATAAAATTTAACAGGATGAGAGTTAGAGGAGTTTTATCAGCTTCCAAAAGCTTCAGTTGACAAATTCAGAATTAACTTTGCCATGATAGTTTGCACGTACTTTACTCGGTGAAGTATTTACCAGCACTTCCTCATGTAAAACACTCTTTTTCTTGAAATTTCCTCTATATTCTCCCTTTTTCCCCCCCCCAAATTTCCTCCTGTCTGAAACTCTAGTCCCCATTAAATCTAAATTAAGTGTATGTACATTGGCATTGAGCCATCAGTGCTGAACTATTCCCAGGAACAAATATTAAGTTACAAAAAAGAAATATTACCAGAAAGCTGGGAAGCTGGGGATAAACCACAGCAGGACCAAGGAATGTGGCCACTTCTCCTCCCCCAAGCAGCACCTGGAAGTTGGATCAACACGGGAATATTTTACAGCCACTTTGCCACTACCTGGGGGAGGGGATGGGGAGCCAGGTTCTGCCAGGCAATGGAAAATATTCCATTAAAGGAATCCCATTAATATTCCATTAAAGCCAGGCTCCCACCAATTCCAACCCAGCGCTTTTGGTGGATCTCCCAGAGAATTCCAGGGGCTGGAAGTGCCTCCTTCAACTCTTAAACTGAGGACCAGGATGTGGTGTGTCCGGGAGGGATGTCCTCCCACCTCCATTCCCAGTTCCCTGGTGACTCCAAAGGGGACAGGCTGGATCCATGAGGTTCCACAGTGGGTCACAACTCCTGGAGCTCTAGGCTTGGGACCAGGGGGCTGGGAAGCTGGGAAGGCACTGGGGGTGCTGGGGACAGTGGCTGAACAGGAGTCCAGCTGTGCCCAGGTGGGCAAGAGGCCACTGGCACCTGGCTGGCACCAGCCCTGGCATGGCCACAGCCCCAGGGCAGGGATTGTCCCCTGTGCTGGGCATGGCTGAGGCCACACCTGGAATTCTGCTCAGGTTTGGGCTCCTCCAAGACAGACCCTGAGGGGCTGGAGCGTGTCCAGGGAAGGGAATGGAGCTGGGAAGGGTCTGGAGCACCAGGAGAGGCTGAGGGAGCTGGGAAAGGGGCTCAGCCTGGAGAAAAGGAGGCTCAGGGGGGCCCTTGTGGCTCTGCACAACTCCCTGACAGGAGGGGGCAGCCGGGGGGGTCGGGCTCTGCTCCCAGGGAACAGGGACAGGAGGAGAGGGAACGGCCTCAGGCTGGGCCAGGGGAGGCTCAGGGTGGACATCAGCAGGAATTTCCCCATGGAAAGGGTGCTCGGGCCTTGGAACTGCCCGGGGAGGTTTGGAGTGCCCATCCCTGGAGGTGTCCAGGGAATGACTGAATGGGGCACTCAGTGCTCTGGGCTGGGGACGAGGTGGGGATCAGGCACAGCTTGCTGATCCTGGAGCTCTTTTCCAAGGATCAATTCTGTGAAATCCCAGTTACCCCAAACATTTTTAACCCCTCAGACCTCCTGCAGCCCATTGCCAGAGCAGCTCTTTAACTGTGCCCCTTTTCCAGGGGCTTCCAGGTGGTTTGACCACCCCAGGGCAGACCCCACTTCGGTCCCCTGATCCCACAATCCCACCAGACACCTGCTCCTGCTGGATAAATGAAACTACAGCTAAAAATTATCTCATTTTCCTTCAAAAAAGGGAGCAAAAGCCTTGAGCATCCCTACAAGCACTTGCCTGGAAGTGGCTCCAGTACTGGAACACGCAAAAAAAAAAAACCTCATTACAGACAACTAAAGATATAAATTTAAAGCTGATTAGATAAATTACATTAAATATCTCTGCCAATACTCTTACTCAGAATTGATACACTTAGCACAGAATTCAATCAGCCTTTGTTTAATTAAGTAAATTAATATTTGTAAGCAACTAAATTAAATTCACCTGAATTCCAGATTAGCTTTTCCACACACAAGTTTAATGTAATTTAATTAATCTATTTTAAAACATTAATTCCGAATAATTCTTCTGAGCAGTGCCTTGTAAACAAAGCTATTTACTGAAATATCTGATGGCTTTCCCAAGTCACGGGGCAGCATTCCAAAGTGGATAATCAAACCCATCCAATGCCTTGTAAACATAGGAAAAGATGCACAAAACATAAATCTTCCCTCTCGTATTAATTAGCGAGGGTAAACATTATCTTTAAAAAAAGAAAAACATATTCCAAAGCTCTGCTTGGAGTGTGGAACTGCACTGCTCTGGCTGCAGCAGCTGAGCTCTCTTGGACATTTCCCAGTGCTATTGATAAATTAAATAACTTCCCTCAGATTCCAACTTGCCCCGTGGCAAATATTCCCTGCTGATTGTGTGGGAGAACCTGGAAAATGCCATTTCCCTCTGCCCACCCCGAGAGCCCCAAGTGTTCCTCCTCTTCTTCATTCCACTTTTCCTTGAAAGTGATTAAAGGCAATTCTCCAATATGGAATTTCTGTTACAAAAATCTTTATGCAACCACGTTTGGAATCATGGAATTGTTTGGGTGGGAAGGGACCTTGAGGATCATCCCATTCCACCCAGGGACACCTTCCACTACCCCAGGGTGCTCCAAGCCCCGTCCAACCTGGCCTCGGACACTTCCAGGGATGGGGCAGCTACAGATTCCCTGGGAAATCCATCCCAGGGCCTCATCACCCTCATTCCTTCCCAATATCCCATTTCTCTCTGCCTCTGTCCATGTAAAACCACTCCCCTTGAATGAATTTAGTTGATTCATTGAGCCCAGCAGCCCATTTTCCTGAACCAAAGGGACAAAGGTCCTTATCCTGCAAAAACTCTGATTTAGTGACACTTTTCAAGGTTTTCCAAAGCTTGTGAACACCAAGGCCAGCCCAGGGACAGGAATAAATCCAGCACAGGCCAGGACTGATCTCCGTAAGACCCCAAGCTGCAGAGGGATTATGTTATAAACATCAGCCACCCTCTCCAGGGAAGGTGCAGAGGACAAAATACTCATTAATTCGGTTTTCATTTAAATCCCTGAGGTCTCATCCCTGCAGGCAAACAGCCCAGAGGGGCACTGAGATATCTCTGGGCAAGGAATAATCCACACTTAACTCCACTTGGGAAGCAAACTGTGGAATGCCAGCAAAGCAGCACCCCAGGAACAGGACAGAACTGTCCCAGTGAAGGTCTCCAGGAAGAACCACCCCCCTCTGGAGGCTCCAACCCGGCTGGCCTGGCCCAGCTGTGACCCCTCTGGAGTGTCCTGGGGAACAACCTCGGGAGCAGCTCCAGGGACACAACTGGGAATGTTGGGATAACTGGATACATGAAGTATTCCCGGGAGTTACAAAGCTCAGGACACAACAATAATTCTCTGTTCAGTCTCGCTCTGTGACTTGAAACAATTTCCTAACCCTGAGCCTGGCTTTTCCTCCACGATAAAATCACTCTGGTTGGCAGCTGGAACGGAGCCTTCCTGCACTAATTCCCAGTTCCCAGAAAAGCCACACCAGTGCAAATGTAGCAGAATAAAAAGCAACAATTTGAAAGCACGCAGGACTCACTGTAAATCCAATCCTTTGAGCCCCAGCTCTCTGCAGCCCATCACAACGTGAGTTAAAACTCATTTGGGGAGGAAAAGATCAGGTTTACACTCCCTTCTTACTACCCAAAACTACAAAGGAGAATGATTTTTCTTAGCATCTGTTTGGCCATCACCCTTCTTTTCAATCTGCTTTAAAAGGCAAGGAAAAACAATGTGTTTCAATTAAATTTCATAGTAAAACCACACAAACATCTCAGTTGAACAGTTTAAAAATGAGTGTCATAACAGACAAGCGGCTTTGGTTCAGCTAAATCGGGAAAAATGTCAATTCTCCCAAAAAAACGACAGAAATATTCCCTGTCTGGCAAAACCAGGACAACAGCCACAACATTCTGGAGATGGATATAGCAAATAAATATCACTCACAGAGAGAATGTGGTGATGGACTCCAGTGCAAGTGGTAAAATTCAGATAGCAACCAAAAAAAAAGGAAATGGTTGCTCCAGGAATAAAGGAGCTGGAAACTTCCAGGAGTCCAAAACCTCCGAGGGAGGCAGAAATTCTCGAATATTACCACGAAAGCTCCCGTTGTTATTGTTGGTTTATTGTTTTGCTTTCAGAAATATTCACTTTTTAGGGTTTTTTTTTTTTCCTCATTCCACCTGGTACAAGGCGCTGTTTTGCTTGGATGTCTTTTCCCAGCTCCTCTAACCCTGGCACCAACCCTAACACAACACCCAACAAATAATCCAGGAACGCCTTCCCTGCTTCCCAGTGTCCTCGCAGGCGCTGAACGCGCTCTGGCACAGGGAATGGCAGTGGGTGGTCACACGCCCCAGGAATTCCAGCCCGAATTCCCTGCGGATGTTGTACAAACCCTGCTGCCATGTGCCACCCCCCTCTGGCACGGCGTGGATGTAATTATTCCCGAGGGAGCTGGGAAGGATATGTTCCCACGTGTCCCGGCTCCGCTTTCAGGTGCCTGCACACACAGAGAGGCCTGAATTCAATTTACAGCCATTTAATCCCCCTGAACTCCGGCAGCCCAGCCCCGGGGAGGGATCTAAGTGGTTGCAGATCCCAGGCCTTGAGGCAGAGGCTGAATTCTGTGTCCTGGTGGGATTATTCCAGACAGGGATCATTCACACCAAGCAAAATTTGTACAGGTTGCTGAAAAGCAGCAAATGTGAGACCAGACCTGCCCAAACAGCAAATTCTGTCCCGTTGTTTTCCTGGTTTCAGCCACTAGATGGAGGATTTTTATTGGGAACAGCTCCAAAAATCCTGCAAGTACTTCCAGGGGGCGTTTGGGCTGGATCTCAGGGAAAGGTTCTTCCCCCAGAGGTGCTGGGCACTGCCCAGGCTCCCCAGGGAATGGGCACGGCCCCGAGGCTGCCAGAGCTCCAGGAGCCTTTGGACAACGCTGCCAGGGATGGAGTGGGATTTTGGGAATGTCCTGTGCAGGGCCAGGAGCTGGACTCAATGAGCTCTGTGCATCCCTTCCAACTCAAGGTATTCCATTATTCCAGGAAATTCAAAGAACAAACTTCCAGAATTAGTTCCATCCACCTTCCACTGTCCCAGGTTGCTCCAAGCCCCGTCCAGCCCGGCCTTGGACACTTCCAGGGATCCAGGGGCAGCACAGCTGCTCTGGGCACCCTGTGCCAGGGCCTCCCCACCCTCCCAGGGAGGAATTCCTTCCCAATATCCCACTTATCCCTGCCCTTCTTTAGCTTAGGGCCATTCCCTCTTGGCCTGTCAGCTTACCTTTACCAACAAAAGATAATAACAGTAATAGTAATAATAATGATTCTCATTTCATATTTTTCCTAATACATGTACTGCTAGTCCTCAACACACTGGAAAAAGTTTCTGATCCAACAATTCCAGAGGAGACAAGGACAGCCCCCAGTGCTGGCACAGGCTGCTACTACAAAAAAGCAGGAAAGACAACAACAAATCCAACTAACCTGCTCACTCCAAAAATCCGATTTCCATCCTAATGGATTTTCCTGCTGTAGCCATCAAGGGAAAGGAACCATTCCAGCTGCCAAACCAGACCTCAGCACTGCTTTGTAACACAGAGATACCAGCATTTTCCAATTCTTGCCAAAAATATTAACGAAAATAAACTGAAGAGCATCATTTCAGTAGGGAAACATTAAGTGAGCAGTTCTTCAAATTCTGAATTATTTACATAGGATTATTTAGGTTGGAAAAGAGCTCTGGGATCACAGAGTTCACCCTGTGCCCAATCCCCACCTTGTCCCCAGCCCAGAGCACTGAGTGCCACCTCCAGCCCTTCCTTGGACACCTCCAGGGATGGGCACTCCAAACCTCCCGGGGCAGTTCCGAGGCCTGAGCACCCTTTCCATGGGGAAATTCCTGCTGGTGTCCAACCTGAGCCTCCCCTGGCCCAGCCTGAGGCCGTTCCCTCTCCTCCTGTCCCTGTGCCCTGGGAGCAGAGCCCGACCCCCCCATCTTGCCTCCAAATTTTGAATTTTCATTCATACCACCTGATCCTTTCTTGTCAGCTCCCCACCCTGTAATTGAAACAAAAAAATCCCAACTCAATTCAGCTTGAAACTCCCCAAACCATAAATTCAGAGGGTGTTGGAGAGGATCAGGTTGATCCATTTATATCTGAGGAGCAGGGTGCCTCCCCAGCTGCCACCAATTCCCTCCATTCTTCTCCAGGATAAAACTCACATTTTCAGAGGTTTGACCTGAATATATTTTTCCCTTAAGTGCTCTAAGTCAGGGGTCACAAGCAGGAAACAACATAAAATGATTCTGTTCAACAGACAACAACACAAATTATTTTATTTCAAGTCCCACATACCAAAGGTGTGATAAAGCCAAACCTTTTGTGTATTTTTCAGTCTAACTGGTTGCAAAAGTCACTCTTTTACACCACCTTTAACAACCTAAACCTGCAAGGAAACAAGTGGTTTATGTGACTGTGAAGACATTTTATTCCTTTTATTTCACTTGGAAAAAAAACCCAAATGATGATGATGAACCTTTCAATGAGTATGGATAAAAGGGAAAATAAGATTACTTCAATTGTTAATGACTAAATATCAAGTTTCAAACTAAGGGAAAATCAACCTGGCACCAAAATTTTATTGGCAAAGTTCTGTATACAAAGACATTTTGTGGTTCTAATTCCAACCCCTGGCTTTGCTCTGTCTCCTCCTACAAGTGGCTCAATCCCAGCGATTCCAATTCCACGGTTCCTTCAAGGAAAAAAGATGAAAACCCTGGAATTCTGACAAAATAAAGCCAGGGGGTTGTTCCTGCACCTACAAAGCTTTACAAGTTGAGGGGAAAGCTCGAGAGAAAAACCAGAGACAAACTCAAGTCCTTGCAAACGGGAGCCTCTTCCTGGAATTCCCGTGGGTGTGATTCCCACGGGACAGCACAACTCCACGCCAAGGTAAATCCACAATGAGCAGCTCTGGTGACACTGAGCTGCGACTAAAAGCTCATTTCTCCTCACCTGAACACCCAAAATTCCAGAAAAAGGATTCCAAAACCAGCACAGGCAGGAAAGGAGCCTTTCCCAAATGTATTTGTTGGAGCAGGTGCTGCTGGAGCCCGTGCAGCTGTGAGCATTGCTAATTAGCACCACGCCCTTAATGGTTTTAATTCAATTACTCTGGATGTTATTCATCAATTAGTCCTTTAAAAGAACCTTATTTAACACCTGCTCTGGAACCACACAACTTTCACATGGCTGGGTGATTCAGACAGAAAACCCAGGTGCTGCAAAAGAGGTGATAAACTAAAAAAACCCAAAGTTATAAAGTGTTTTTGTCCTCTGGAGACGATAGAATGTTTCCCAAATCCAACCTCCATCTTTTTATGCTCTCAATACATTATTAATCTTTCTCCTTAACATCTCTCACTGAAAATGGAACTACAGCCAAGGTGTCATTTAATGATGGGAATTCAGGGTTTCAGAATCAAAGTCTCGTTATTCTGGAGCACTTCTGTAAACAACTATTTAAAATATATATAAATGCATATAGAAACACTTCCTAACAGAAAAAAAACCTCTGTTTCAAGAGTCACTGCTATGAAATTCAAACGCACTTTTTAGTTTGAAAGTTCAAAATCTTGGTTTAAATATTTAAGAGTTATACAAATGTCAGGTTCGCTTCTTGAAATCTTGGTATCAACAGGGCACCACACCCCAGGTAACCTCACACAGAAGGCAAAAAAATACCAAAAGCCACTCCAAAATATCATTGTAAAGCTGCTTCCACCAAAGCAACCTCTCAGTTGCTAATAGCCCTTGTTTACTTCAAAAAGTCTTCCCTGGAGAGCTCCAAAAATAAACTGATCCATAAACTATCCGTGCCATAGCAGGATAAAATGACTATATTTGGTTAAGTACACAACTTGCCACTGTGGATGGATTTAAAAATAAAACAACAAAAAAAAGGGGGGGG
>VWZW01000501.1:338380-352000 GCA_013397115.1 Edolisoma coerulescens
GGCGCCGCGTTACCGTGTGAGGCGGGCGCCGAGTTCTCGTGGTGTTTTGTGCGGCGGCTGCGATAATGGCGTCCTTCCTCGCGAGAGATCCGGCCCGGGCCCCCACGCCGCGCACGCGCCGCGCCCGCGCGCGCGATGCCCCCGCCCTTCCCCGCCGAGGCGCCGCAGCGGGGACCGGACTACGAGTCCCAGAGGGCAGCGCGCGCGCCCCCGCAGGAGCACGCCGGGACCTGTAGTACGCGCGGGTGGCGCGGGGCGTGCCGGGAAGTGTAGTCAGGGAATCACAGGATGCCGGGCTCCTGGGGGGTGGAAAAGAGCTCCGGGCTCATCAAGTCCCACCTGTGACCGATCCCCGCCTCGTCCCCAGCCCAGAGCCCNTTTTCTCCAGGCTGAGCCCCTTTCCCAGCTCCCTCAGCCTCTCCTGGTGCTCCAGACCCTTCCCAGCTCCATTCCCTTCCCTGGACACACTCCAGCCCCTCAATGCCCACAGCACTGGCCCAGCAGAGCTGTCAGCCCACAGATTAAATGGGGATCTGCACCTCCAGAGTCATTCACACCATCCCCATCCCCTACTCATTTCTCTGCTCCTTCCATCAGATTCCTCCTCCTCCATCAGCTCCTGAGCGCTGAGCTGGGATGAGCTGGATGTCAGCTGTCATGTTAAGGAGAGAAATGTCACGGTGCCCAGAGCACAGCTGAGCAGCAGGCGCAAGTGCGAATTTGCTAAATTAGCTCATCAGCCTCACTCTGCTGTCACTTGTGCTCCTGCGTGCGGTGCAAGAACAGGAGGGCTGGGTGAAGGTGGGGAACGCTCCGTGAACCTTCTGGGGATGACAAAAATATGCAAAAGCCCCAGAAAAGAAGCACGGAGGAAGTGTATGCAAGTGGCTCTGAAAGAGGACAAAGATTAGACGATTTTATGTCTTTATTTAGCACAGTGTTGCCCAATAAAGACCAACCACACTTCATTTTTCAGCTTCAGCATAGCCAGCAGCGACTTTCAGACTTGTGCATTAAAATATTCCTTAACTACGATGCTTAATGGGGTTCTCCAGTGTCACGTCACACAGCTGAAGCCACTCTGGTTCAGCTGGAACTGGTTGTCCTGACACCTGCAAACCTGGGGTGTTCGGAAATTGCTCCCTCACCCAGGCTTGTAAGTGTTCAGCTGAGGCTGTTGGTTTATTTACCCTGTTCTCCCCCTTCACAAGCAGATTAGGCAGTTCAAAGGTTAAACTACTTAGAAACTGATTTTTCACACCGGATTATTTCACACTTTGCTGCAGGGATTCGCCCTGCAACAGTTTTGCTGAAGAGTTCCTGCTGGACTCAAGCAATTGCAGGTCCCAGCTGGAAAAACAGGGATACAAATACCTCTGTTCCAGCTGCTGCGGGGAGCTGCTGGTAAAAGCTTTTGCCATCCTAAAGCAGCCCAGTGCGAAAGCTGCCCTGATTTCTCATAATTTCATAATATTCCCATCCCAAAGATTATGAACTCCTGTTTGCTGGAGGTGTGAGATCCTGCTCCTCTGCAGAGCCATGAATCACTTCACAACACAAACACAAAAACTGTCATTGTCGTAAACCAGTTACAGTATTTACCCAAAGTTAATTTATCTCAAATTAACTGCAGGAAATACTGGCGGGATCCAACTGATGTCTGCAACTCTGATCTGAGATAACAGCAGAATAAACAAATAAAACAATCTATCACCAAGGGAGGCTGCAGCACCTCCTCCTGCCAGTCCACAATTCCTTCACTCCTTGTGAGAGCTTTTCCCTCTTTACCAGAGCAATGATTTTGGATTTTTTCCCAAACCAGGAGGCATTTCTTTTTAAAATTATGCATGTCACCAATAAATCATGGAAAGACTCCGTTATCATGGCTTATCCTGTGTTTCCTTGAGGCTGCACAGCCAGATATGACAAACACTTCATGCAGCCGAAAGTCTGACTGAAAGAGAGAAAAGAGCTTCCTGTTAAATCTGAAGGCCCAGATTTGGGTTTTAGTCTTTGATTCCCAGCACCAATGAAGGACTGACCAAAGGGTAATTGCTTCCTATGCTTCACAATCTCCCGAGCTCTAAAAGCTGCCAAAACTGAGCTCCTGTGACTGTTTCTGCAATAATTGAATGAAATTCAGTGTAATCCCCATTTAGTGAATGAGGGCTTCGCTTTACCCTGGAATAAGAGTCTGCCTATGAGCAAATGCCAAGAAGAACTTGATACAATGGAAGGTTTATTCGGATTTAAATCATGATAATTTGCTCAAGTGCCTCCATCAAATCCATTCTTAATTTCCTTCCCCCATGTAAAAATGACCGAGAACTTCAGGGTGCCAAAATATCAATTTAATTTTTTAATTTTACAGAAGAAAATAGCCCCTGTTGCCCTGTCAGTCTGTTGTCCCAAATAAAACAACGGATTTCTTTGTTGTTTTATTTCCTCACATTTTCTTGCTCTTTAGTTTCAGTCTCTCTCTTGCATTTTATGTCTGTGCTTTGCCGTGTTCTGAGGAATCATTTGCTTCCAGGAAGTATCCAGCTTATTTTACCCTGGTATCAGCATTCATTTACCATTGTTTTCTAAGGAAGTTGCTGCTTTCACATGTTTTGTGTGGATCAGGAGAGATTGGGATCTCATTCACTGGTTTCCTTTTTTTTTTTTCATTAGGGAAAAAAAACCTTCGCATAGCATCAAAGGTAAAAAATTAACACACTGTGCACACAATTTTGCAGCTGCAGCAGGAGGAAAACAAAGGTTGCCAAACAAAGAGTTTGTTTAAACATGTGACAGACATTTATAATTATCCTCACTGCTGAGCATGAGGATACAGAGCCAAAGGGATGGGGAAGACGTGAGCAGGGCACAGAAGTCACCCCAGAGTATTTGCTGGAAGAAGGCTGGAAGAATAATTTTGTTTCCGAAGGATAAAATCCTCCATCACAACCAAGTAAAAAGAGTACTTGGAGCTCCCCTGTTGATTAATTTCTTTCTGTTTGGGTTTATTCATTTTCTCTTTAATGTCTCTTGTAACTGGAGAGGGAAACAAACGCAGCCTTGTGAACTCAGCATGTCCTATATTGTGACAGTGATGCTTAAGCAGAAGTTACATAAAATACATCTTAAACCAAGTGAATATTAATATTATTTGTAAATGTGCTGTAGCAGCATATGAGGAGAAGCTCATCATTTATTTTTCAGACACCACAACCATTTTCAAACCCCCCAAAACTGTGATTTGTAACAGAAAGCAGGGCAGGATCAAGTGGGTTTTGCTCCTGACCCTACTGCAGCCACCTCTGTATCATTACTCTGATCTCATGCTGCTTTATGCCGAATAAACTCCATTTTATTCAATGAGAAAACTCCTGATTTTCATCAACAGGGATGGAAGAAAAGGCCTTGAATCCCCTCAGCAGAGAAAAACATTGTTACACGTTTTGCCATCTGGCTGGTCAAAGTCCATGGTCCTGTAGGGTCATTTCTGCCAGTCTGAGAAACCAGGTGAGAAGGGTCAGGCACGATCTCAATGTTCTCTTATTTATTTACAGACTCTTCCATCTCCCTGTATACATCATGGAAAAAACATGATGGGAGGCTCTTGCCCTTCTGAGAAATGTGCCCCTGGCACAAGCCCTGTGTTTACACTTTGCCTGGCTGGGATCTTCCCAGGACCACTCAGAGCTGCTGCTCTGCCCTTTTACCTCCCTGACACAGCTGAGATTTGCCCAGCTCTGGTCAGGTTTGCCCCAGACCAAGTTTATTTGGTCAGGTACCATTATCACCACCAGTATTTTTAATCCACTGGGATGAGCAAAGCCTGAAGAGAAGCTCATTCTATTTGCTGATTTTAGAGGATTTTATCTTTCTATGATTCTAAGCAAAATTTGACCATCTCCTCCTTCTGCATCTCTATCCATTTAGACACGTCCAAAATGATTTATGATGTAACCCAAACATTTCAGGTGTGAGAGGCAAAATAAAGTGAGTGTTGATGTCCAGATGTAGCCGGGGTGACAGAATGTCCCTGAGCAGCTTTCCACGTGGCAGAGGCAGGAGGGCAGGGCTGCCCTTCGGGGCACTCCGGGCAACCCAGGTCAGCCAGAACCTCATCCAGGGCAACAGAGGCAAATTCCAGCCCCTTGGGATGGTGTAATCCTGTGCTTCCCTACAACCTGGGGACTGCAAAGCTCTGGAGACAGAGCTTTTCTCCCATTCCAGGTGTTCTCCAGTAGGTCCTGGAGTGCACCCTCACAGGGATGAAGGTCCCTGGGCTGTATCAGACAGAGCATTCCAGCACATCTCAGGAATTCCCCCTGCTCAGCACCCATGGGGACTAATCTGGAATGTTCTGTCCTGTTTGGGGACCCTGATGCAAGTGAGAGAATGAAAAAGCAGAGGTGCTTCCCAGGCTGCTGAGCTCAGCTGGATGAAGTGTCCCAGCAAAACGTGGACATCATAAAACAGCTTCCCTCAAGTAAAACCTGCCATAGAAAGCGTGAGCCAGTCCTCAGGGAAATGAGGGGCAAAGCCACCCAGGGATGACCTGGATCCTGTGGGGAGCCTGCCCTAAGTGACTTTTTCAGCCATTCCATAGAGGTTTCCACTCACTCCTCAGCAGCAAAATTCCCAGGCAGCTTCCCACAACTTGACTGATTGTCCTGCCAATTAGACAATAATGAGGTGAGGAAAATATTCATTATTAAATCACTTTTGTGATATCTAATTACAGCAAAACTGTAACACTGTACTTTTGGCTGAATTATTGGGTTTCACTTACATCCGAGGCAACAGTAGGGCAGGAACACCCTTCCAAGCAGGATGCCTGGGAATCAGATTCCTTGCACACAGTGCAGTGAGGAGATGATTTTCCCTCTGCAAGTAACACAATTAATATGAATAAGGGTGATCTAAAAACAAATAAGCACTGGCAGTGCTCCAGTAAAAAACCCCAACCAATTATTGATCCTTTCTCTCCAATCTCAAGGCTCTGACAGCAAAAGTCAGATGGGCGAGGACAAGAAATTTCTGGATTTTCACTTGTTTCGTTTTTGTGAAGCCAAAAAAGCCCAATTTCACTGTGTACAGTCACCCAAATTAGCCAGTTATGAACAGTTGTTGTTTCAGTTCCTTGGGCAGAGCTCAGAGCTGACAGTGCAGGCTGTGCTCTCGCTCCAGAGCTGGCAGCTCAGGGAATAAATGACAAGCAGTAAGGAAGGCTGCTAAACAGGAGGGGTTGGAATAATAAATAGCACAGCTAAGCTGGCCACTTTAGGACACTAAAGAGGATTCCCTGAGGCTGAGCCCTGCACTGACACCATGTGTGATAAGAGATGACAGACAGGCAGATGTCTCGTGAAAACATCACCAAGAAATTTCTAATTCAAAACACCAGTTTGTTAAAAAAACAAAAGCAACAACAAAAACCCCCCAGAACACAATTCAAAACTATTGAAAAATATTTTAGAAGTAACCTATGCATTAAAAGAAAAAAAAGGGTTTAATAACAATTTTTTAATGGCAGAATGTTAATAGTCTTATCATTCATCACCTCTTGCTCTATCATTGATGGATTCTGTAGTTCTCAAAATATACCCACTTATGTCTTTAATGGAGAAGAAGAATCACATGAGTCTTGTAAATACTTCCACTTTGTTGTGAGCCTGAGGGATTTTTAAATTAAGTTTTAACGACCCCAATAATCCTCACCTGCAGCCTCCACCCACGACGATGAGGGAGGAGCCCATTTAAGCCTCAGCTCTGGTGGTGGGGCTCTTGTTCTCAGGTTTGTTCTTGTCTCTAGGAAGGCCTTGGGACCCTTTTTGCTGCTTGGCTTTGCCCGTGTCTCTTTTTGTTCCTTCCTGTGCTCCTGGGCTGGACTATGGACCGGGTTTGTCACTTTGTCACTAACAGGGGATGGGAATGCTAGGGGAACCTTTGGTTCAGGCACTGCTGTTCTGGGTTATCCTTGGGAAGGATGATTCTGTCTTCAATGGCTCCCCATTTTCACTCCCATTTGGGCTGTAATAATCTGAAAGATTGGGACGCCTTTATAGGAATAATTTCTTTCTTGGGTTTCTGTGCTTTGCCTGAAAAACTGCAGCTCTAACTTGGATGTGTCTGTGCCATTGACGTGGATTTTGGCTACTGGAGAAAGAGCAAACATCCCAAAGAAAATCAAAGCGTGGGATTTCTGCACAGAGTTTTCACAGAAAGTAACGAAGTTGTTGGGGGTGCCCCTGGAAACAGCAAGAGAGTAACATTCTTGCTTTCATCTCTGAGAAGTATGGGTCAGGAAAACATCTCTGTCCTCTCCCAGACAAAAACTTCAGCTGCCTCCAAGTGTGAGCAGAGGAATAATTATTAGTCCTTATGTTACTGTTTTTAGTCTGTACAAAATTAGGGGGTGTTTTTGTGACAAAATTTGCTGTTGGCATCCCTTGTTCTGCAGCTCCTCACCTGGAGGCTGCGATGCTGCTGAAGTAAATGCTCAGAGCTGAAATGCTTCTCTCCCTCTTCCCCTGGGTCCAGCCCTGTATAGCTCCTGGATTTCTGGGAATTCCTCAGTTTGAGGTCCAGCTCGGAGCCATTCAGCTGTGCCTGATAGCACCTCTTGGCTATCAGTATTTAAATACACAACTCTTCAAATTTAAAGCGTGCATGCACAAAGGAGTGATAAGAACTCTCTCCTTGCATACCAAAGAGGAGTTTTCTGCAACCCTTTGGTGTTCTTGGAGCCAGATGAGGGGGAAAAAAAAAACAGGATAGCACATGTGGAATAATCATCAACCAGCCAGCCCCTCGGAGAGAATGGAGAGCCAATGAAGAAGACAGCGCAGGGACAAGTTGAAAATTAACTCCTGGGCTGGCTCCACCTCTTAACCAGCAAAGGGTGCTCTCAAAATTATTTATAAATAAGCCTGGCCACCCCTCAGTTCCTGTGGAGCTCTGTATCCATAGGATTTTGTGTTCTTCGTTATGTTGATGGGTTGTTAGGCTGTGGAAGGCTCTGCTGAGGGAGGCAGTGAAGGTTTGGAGTGCCCGGGTGGCAGCGATGAATGGTGTGAAGGGAACAGCCCTGGTGCGTCTCTCCAAGCAGCTGCAAACCCTCCGAGCTGTGCCGGCACGGCCCTGCAGCCTGGCTGCCTGCTCCAGGAAAAAAAACAGGAATGCTGCCTGTAAGTTACTTCTTTTCATCCAAATAGGTGAAAAATAGGAGATGCTGAGGTGGGAAGTGAGCTGTTGTGGTTGGGTGTTGTTCTTATTTGTTAGCGAATCAAAAAGGGGCATTTAGGAACGTGGCTGAAAGATTGAAGAAAAAAGAGTGAATAGAATGAAAGAAATGGAAACACTTCATGGAATTTCAGGGCTTAGCCTTGTTCTTTATTTCTGCCGTGTCACTGGGTTGTTTGTGACTCCAACCTGTAACAAAGAGCAATCTTGGCTGCTTTCAATGAAATCTGCATTTATGAGCATAATTCAAACCACATCTAGCACAAATTGATTCTGACTCAGAATTTCATAGCCACTGCAATGTTTGACTTGGAAAAGGAGGCCTAGTAGGAGCCACAAACCCCTCCAAATGTGCTGTACAGACCTCCAATAAATCACTTTGAGGTGCAAGATACTCCTGGAAGATGTTAAAGATTTAGTTATTTAAAATACTGATTAACTTACTTACAGATAAGATGGGGCCAGCCAGAGATTGTGTCTACTCGCTGCTGTGCAGATAATGTCAGCTGGAGAACAGTAAAGAGTAATTTTCTATAGCTAGAAAAACCTTTTGTTTCCTATTTTTTCCTCTGTAAATTTATTCAGTGTAATAACTTCTCCCAAAGAACAGAGCCAGGTTCCTCCTCGAACAGTGAGGTGTGATTCCCTTCTATTTCAATTAGCAAATGCTACATTTTGTATGTACTTAATTATGAAAAACAGATCATTTTGTGATATAAACCAAGACAGAGTGGAGGTGAGCACAAGGCTTTTATATTGAAACTCCAAGAAATGCTCATTAACACCCAGTTTGTCCTTTACAGGCACTCTCAGAAACTTCATTTTTTCCCATTTAAACAAGGAAAAAGGCCTTGTTCTTCAAAGAAAAGCACTACTGTAACACTTAGAAAAACAATGATTCAACCTTATAAAATAGTAGCCTTTCCAGTAAATTAGTATTAATTAGGTGCATGTAATAGTAGCTTTCCTAGTGAATTCATATTAATTAGATGTGTTAATTAGTCTGTCCAACTGTGTGTACACCCACTCCACAGATGGGTGGGTGCACATGAGCAAATGTATAACCAAGCACTGCCTAAATCACTCCTTTTTCTCCTTTTTATCAGCAAACTTTTGCACTTCAGGAGAGATGCAAGAGCTAAACCCCAACCCTGTGCCAGAAAAGCAATGCTGGGCTCACACCAACTGCTCAGGGTGAGCACTGACAGGAGTTACTGCTTCCAAGGGGAAATCCAGAGAATCCACTGGAGTTGTAGTTTAAAAGCTCTGTCATTATTCTGTATTTTTATTCATTATTTTTACATCTGAAGAGATGAACCAAGATTGCAAGGGAATATTTATGGCGAGTCCAACAACTTCCAGTTTGGAAGGCACAGTCTGAGTTGTTACAAAGTAATGAAATCCATGGAACAGCAGCACAGAACCCTTCCATGCAATCCCAGTTTTTCTGCTTGTTCAGTGTTAATGCACCACCGAAATTTATGGCAAATAGAATTAGAAACTTCTGGCATGGAGCGTGTTGGAATTTCTGTTTTATCAGAGGATGTGTCACTCTGGGAAAATGATCTGAAATTGTTCAGTGGAGTTAAACTGGAGAAGAGCTGAGCTCTGGATTTCCACATGGGATGGAGACAGGAATTATTTTATGGTTACCCAGGGTAAGAGGGGATCCCATTCCAAGAAGAGATCAGACCAGGTTGTTCCATCCAAGGACCACTGCTGATTAAATGAACTCCAATTGGTATCTATTTTTACTCACATTCCTCTTTTCAATTTAAGGCAGATTCTATTTATTCCTTAAATCTTTCTCTTCTCTGTGCCATTCATGCAGGAAATGCCAAAACAAACTGAATCAGGAAAACCTTGTATTTGCAATGGCTGTTTTTGGCAGGCAGGGAGGGGACAGGAGCTCTGAGTGAGGCAGCCTGTGGGTTACTCCACAGTTACTCAGACCAGGATTAAACAACTCGAATGCTGACAATTTCTAGAGCTTTTTGGCTTCCCCTGGTGACCCTGCAAGGACAAAGGGCTTTTCCTGCACTTCACTGGGAAAGCACTCTAGAAACATTGGTGAGAATTGTGGCATGGATGTCAAAATTCCCAGGGAGTGTCAGTGCCAAGCTCCGAGGTATCTTGTGACAACACATGGGGTGGAGGTTTCAGACATTAAATTTTTAGAATAATTGCTGGAAATGCTCTCCATGGGGATTTTTAAGCCTAATTTTGTAATTATTACAAGAGCAGACCTAAATGGCTTTTTCCATTCTTGCCCTTTTAGAAGCAGTTACAAGAAAAGCAGAATCCTTAAAGTTTTTGGGTTTTTTTTTCCAGAGAGTTGTGCAAGTCCAGCAGTGCCACACGATCCAGGTGTGCCATCTCCAGGCCTGCACATACAACTGCAGTGCCTCCCCAAATTGTCCAGGAGTTCTCTTCCAAGCCCTTTCCATGCCGAGTGCCTAAGCCTGCATGCATAATTTCAGCAAATGTTTTTATACAGAAGAAGATAAAGCCTCTGTTTGCTTTACCTTGCCAGCTGGAATTACCTCCCCCTTATCTGGGCTCAGCCACTGCCTCCTCAGCCAGGCTCCTATCTCAGCCAAACACTGTGGAGGCAGAGAAAAGCTCAGCATTTCACAATCTGCTGCTGCTCCCCCATCGAGCTGGGAGCACCCTGTCAGCTACATCTGTTTGATAAAAAGCACTGGGCTGTTTATCAATAAACTGGCCTAAATCGCAGTCCCCATCTGACATCAATTCAGCAGAACTTTCAGCACCTTGTCACAGTGGGCCTGAGCCAACCAGCGCTGTTATCCTCCAAAATCTTGATTCAGACAAAAAAAGCTTCGAGGAAATCAACCTATCTTGGATTTCCTCTGCAATATTCAATCCCAGTGGCTGAAGCAGAGCCGTGGTCCTTTAAAGTTTAAAATGGCTCTTTACTGAGTTTTAGGTATGTGAATATTTTATTTTCTCATTCAGAATGTGTTGCTATGGCAAACAGGGCCTTATTTCCTTCCCCTGGGTGGGGTTTCCTCAGCTCTTCCCACCACACCGTCTGCCCTGGTTTATCTCATTTGAAAGTCCCTGTATAAAGAAATCAAAGCACTTGATTCAACAGGTCTTTTGCTTTTCAAAGATTAAAACCTGTATTTTAATCTGGATGTTGAACTCCCACCCTGAAGCTTTTGATTCTTGTATCAATCCTAAATGGACTTTTTAACGAATACTTCGAATGGTTCAATTAATTATAGAAAATAATTCCTAATATTGGGACTGTTTGGACGGCTCTGTATATCTGGGAAAAGTGGGAAAAAACCGCAGTGCAAATGTAAGAAGCCCCCAAATCCTATAAGGTTAAATGGAGCCATCACTGTGTCTGTTGGGGAGGTTTTAAAAAAATCGAATAAATCAGACACGGATAAGGTCTGTTTGTGGCAAATCCCTTTTCACAGGTGATTCACATCTTGGTCATGCTTTTTGTAGGACAAAATTTAGTTTAACTGCTCTGACAATACCAGAGATGGGTGTGTGACAAAGGCAAACACCAGACCAGGCCCTTGCTCGGTGAGCAAAAGGTGCAAACTGCACATTTATTTCCTAATTCTCCCCTTTTTAAAAAAATTAAGTTTGGACATTGGAAAACAGACCTCATAGGTGAGGTTTCTGTTTCTCTTTCCGCACAGGTTCTGCATCACTTGAGCTCATCCCCTGGGCTCTTCCCTTTCTGGTTGTGGAAACCACTCCGGGTTCAGGAACAAGAGAGAGCCCAGCTGGAACCTCCCAGATGGCCCAGAAATGTAACATTTTGGGGGAAACAACAGGGATATTGTGATTCTGGCTGCTGCTGTTCTCTCCAGCTCCTGCTGCATGAGAGCCACGTCTCTCTTGCATAAATCACCATCCCGAGCTGGGGCACGGCCAAGGGAAAACTCTGTTTCTGGAATGGTCCAGAAAAGAAGATTTTGGCTACATTGGTAAAGTGCTGGGAACAAGGTTTAGGGCTTAGGTTTCCTTTTGGCACAGGTAGTTCTTGTCTTTCTTTCTGCAGTTTCTGAACCAAACCATCTCCCTGCCACTGAGCTCCTGTTTTGAAGGGTTTTCTTTGAAGGATTTTTAAAATTAAATGCTGGAGTTTTACTGAGCTTTATGCTCGGGAAGAATGTGCACGTAAAAAACTGGATGGGGGTTCTGTGAAGGATTCAGGAGAGAAACAGAAGTGCTGCAGGTCTAAGTTATTTCTCTTTAGTTTTGTACCTCTCCAGCCCTTCAGTTCTGAGTGTGTGCCATAAATTTCCTTTGGGTTGTGCTGCTCAGCCCACAAGAAGTGACTCACTCTGTTCAGTGCAGTGATTCTGTAAAAAACTTCACATTTTTCAAAACCTTGCAGGATCAAACCACCAAAAAGCTTCATGGAGATGGGTTGTCTTCATGCCACTGTGTAAAGCAGTGGAGTTTGAGGCTTTTTAAAATTTCATCAGGTTTAATGTACAGAAAAGGGATGGTTGTAATTTTCTGTGATTTTTCTATAATTACAGAACCAGCTGTAGATGTAATTTCTAAGCTGCCCAAGGTTATCAGTTGTATTTAGAGGATGCATTCTGGAAGAATAGAACAAGGAAGAACGGTGAAGGGACGACAGTAGTCTGTTGGTAGATGAGAACAAGCCCCAGGATCTCTTGTTTATGCCGAATATAAAACACCTGAAGCCCATCTGGGCTGTCCTGATCACCAGGAGCTGCCTGGTGTCCATCAGTAGCTTCAGCAAGACACATCTGACCTGTGCTAGAGAGTTGCCTAACCGTGATCAATAGTCTGTTAAACTGTGATTAAGCCTGACTGAATCGTGATGTTTATGGGCAGCAGGTCTTTTCAATTTCATTGATTATCCATCTTATTAAGCTACAGGATGCATTCTGTTGAGAATAGTAAATTAGTTATCCTAAAAAAACGTTGGGAGTCAAACCAAGAATTCACTTTGTTTGCCATTGAATCCCGGTACACAAAAAAAGACTGCAGGGAGGAAGGAAAATGAAATTTAAACCCAGTTTAACATCCTGACATCACAAGCTGTTTGTACATCTCCTGATGATCTGTTTGTGATCGTGTAGCCACTCAAAGCAAATCGTTTGCCAGATTTCAACCTGCTCTTACTCAACTCAGGAGTACTTTAAACATGTTATACCGTGAATACAATGGAAACTTCTTACACAATGTTGGTAAAACAGAGCAAACACTTCTTGGTTGACGCTGGTTGAGTATCTGGTCCTGTCTCCACTTCAGTAAAATGTTCTCAGTGTTATGTCAGGTTCCTTGTGAAAATTCAAAAGGCATCTTAACAAGATAAAAAAATCCCCAAAAGATAAGTGCAGATTTGAAAAAGGATTTTAAGAGTAACTAAGAAATACGGTCATGGTCATAAGATGAGGGTCAGGAGCTGAGGGCAGTGTTCTGCTCCTGGCTGCCCAACAGAGCTGGCAAAAATTAGAACTCTTGCTTTATCTCTGTGCTTTCACTGATGCTTCCAGCTTTCTCCAGGCTTTCCTTTTTTTTTTTTTTTCATTTTGCTTTTTGCTATGTGTTCCTTACTGGCAGCTGCAACAGCAAAAAAGTGCAAGAAGTGACCAAGGTTTTAACCAGTTTCATCAAGGTTTCACTGCCTCAAGCAGTGGCAGGTGAATACTGAGTTGAGTTGACCCTTTTACCACCCAAGGCTGGGACTATTTTGGCCTCCTGTCTTTGTGACAGCCAAGAAAAGTAAATATAAAATTAACTTTTCATAACTTTTCCAAATGTGCCTTGGAGCAGGGACCCTGCTGTGCTGGGGCACCCATCTCTGTGCATTTTTTGGTGCAAAGAGATCACTTTTGGTGTGAGGGGAAACACTTGGTGTGAAGATACACTTTTGGTGTGAGGGAACACTTTTTGTAGTAAGGCAGTACTCTTTTGGTGTTGGAGGATGTATTCATTGCGAAGGAATCACTTTTGGTGTGAGGGAATAAATAGTTTTTTGGCGTTAGAGGATGCACTTGGTGTGAGGAGAAATACTTTGGTGTGAAGGAAGAAATACTATTTTGGTGTGAGGGGACACTTTTTGAGGCGATACTTGTTGTGAGGGGATGTACTCGTTGCAAAAAAATCACTTTTGATGTGAGGGAATAAATAATCTCTTGATGTGAGGTAAAACACTTGATATGAGGAGAAACGCTTTGGTGTGAGGGAATAAGTACTATTTTGGTGTGAGGGGACACTTTTTGGGGTGAGGCAATAATCTTTTGAGGGGATGTACTCGGTGCGAAGGAATCACTTTTGATGCGAAAGGCCACACTCGGTGTGAGGGGACGCACTTTTGACAGGGGCACAGCGACCACCCTGAGCACGGGAAAT
>VWZW01000508.1:0-21645 GCA_013397115.1 Edolisoma coerulescens
TGCTGTAGTGCTGGGACGGGGAGTCGGTGGGTCGCAGCGTGACCTCCATGTACTTAAGGGTGCCGTCGGAGCTGAGCTGGAGCTTGGGGCTGGAGTGCTTGCAGAAGTCCCGGGAGGGCGACTCGCTGAGCCAGCAGCAGCAGTAGGGTGAGACGGCGGCACGGCCCCTGCGCCGGAGGCAGCGGGCGGCCAGGAGGGTGACAGTGGCCAGTGCCACCGTGCTGACGGCTGCCAGCGCGATGATCAGGTAGAAGGTCAGGTCCGGCTTCTCCTTGGCACCAGCCAGGAAATCCTGGGGCTTGAAGCTCTCCTCCAGGGCTGCCTCCTCCAGGGCCACAGTGATGGTGGCAGTGGTGGAGAGCGGAGGGTCACCGTTGTCCGTCACCTGGACAACGAGCTGCTGCAGTGCCATGTCGCTGTCCTGGAAGGCGCGCGCCGTCCGCACCTCCCCGGTGTACAGCGACACGTGGAACAAGGAGGGGTCGGTGGACTGCGGCAACAGTCGGTACGAGAGCCAGGCATTGTGCCCAGCATCCGCATCCACTGCTGTCACCTTGGCCACCAGGTAGCCCGGTGGGGCAGACAGCGGGACCCTCTGGGGTTCCAGCACATCGCTGTCACTGGCAGGGTGCAGGATGGTGGGGGGATGGTCATTCTGGTCCAGCACAAAGATGTAGACGGTGACATTGGCATAGAGAGGGGGGGACCCCGAGTCCCTCACGACCACAGACACCGGCAGAACCTGCAGCAGCTCGAAGTCGAAGGTGCGCTGAGCATAGAGATTGCCGTTGTCAGGGTTGATGTGGACGAAGGAAGAGATGGGGGCATCCTGCACTTGGCCACTCTCTATGGAGTAAACAAGCCGGGAATTAACCCCGTCGTCAGGATCTGAGGCAGAGACGGTGCACAGCAGGGAGCCAGGCGGGTTGTTCTCCTGGAGAAAGGCATCGTAGGAGGGCTGCGAGAAGCGTGGGGGGTTGTCATTCACATCAGATATATTGAGGAGCAGCGTGAGTGTGGTGGTGAGGGCAGGAGAACCACCATCCTGGGCGATCAGCTCCACTGCATACTGCGAGGTAGTCTCTCGGTCCAGGCTCTTCTGGGTGACCAGGGAGAAGTGGTTCTGAAGGGACCTGATGGCAAAAGGCACATTGGGGGAGATCCCCAGGCTCACATCCCCATTGGCCCCTGAGTCTCGGTCCCGTACATTGAAGAGCCCCACGACAGTCTCCGGTGGGGTGTCTTCTGGCACCGGATTCAACAGGGAGGTGAGCAGCACCTCCGGGGGGTTGTCATTGGCATCCTCCACTTGCACCTGCAGCACACAGTTGCCCTCCATCTCTGGGACCCCTCCGTCGTGGGCTCGCACGTAGATCTCATAGAAACGTGATTCCTCAAAGTCCAGGGCCCCGCTCACCCGGACCTCGCCAGTGCGGGGGTCCAGGGCAAAGAGCCTCCGCACGGAGTCGGAGGTGTGAACCCCAAAGGAGTACTGTGTCTCCCCATTGGGACCCTCATCGGGGTCAGATGCATTGACCCGGAGGAGCACAGCCCCCACAGGAGTGTTTTCCGGGACTTTCACCTTGTATGTGGTGTGGTCAAAGGTGGGCGCGTTGTCATTGACATCCAGCACCTGGACTGTTATCTGCGCCAAGCCCGAGCGAGCTGGGCTTCCCCCATCCACGGCCGTCAGCACCAGCTGCACTTCTGGCTGCTCTTCCCGGTCCAGGGCACGCTCCAGCACCAGCTCCGGGAAGAGTTTGCCATCCGGCTGCTGCTTGACGTCCAGGGAGAAGTGGGAGTTCGGGCTCAGCCGGTAGGAGCTCACAGCGTTAGTGCCCACGTCGGGGTCCTGCGCGCTCTCCAGGGGGAAGCGCGCAGCCACCGTGGCAGACTCGGCGATGCGCAGGGTGCGGTGAGCAGTGGGGAAGCTCGGGGAGTTGTCGTTCAGATCCAGGATCTCCACTTCCAGGCGGAAGAGCTGCAGGGGGTTCTCTGTCACCACCTGCACCGACAGCACGCAGCTGGCAGCTGCTCCGCACAGACGCTCGCGGTCCAGCCGCTGGCTCACCACCAGCGTGCCGCTGTCCAGGCGCACGGCGAAGTAGCGCAAGCTCTCCTCTGAGCCCAGGCGCAGCCTGCGACCCGGCAGCTCCTCCACCTTCAAGCCCAGGTCCCGGGCCACGTTCCCCACCACGGTTCCCAACTCTGACTCCTCAACCACCGAGTAGTGGATCTGCCCGGAGACCCAGCCCCAGCCGCAGAGCAAAAACAAACTCAGTACTTGCCATTTCCAGGCGGGTCGCTGGAGGCTGACACTCTCCATGTCCGTGCGCATCCGGCCCGGGACACAGCAGGCACTGAGGAAGTGCGAATAAATCCCTGGGTCTCTCTTCCACGGCTTAGAAAACAGCTCCGGGGCTCCGGCAGGCTGCGGCTCCAACTGTCAGCCTCCAAGCAGAGGGGGTGGGCTGGGGGAGGGGAACTGAATCACAGCCCCAGCGCGGAGGTNTGGCTCCGGAGGTGCGGGAAGCAGGGGCCTGAGCCGGCAACAGCGGGGCTGCCACCCCCGGCCTCCCCTCTGCCAGCCTGACTCACTTGCTCCGACAGCTCGCTTTGCGTTCACAGGGAAACTGCACGTCCTGGCAGCCTGGAAGCAAGGTACAAGCCCTCCCTGTGTGCTCCCCCTCCACAATGGTGGCTTCACATCATGCCCACAGACAAAGGGCAGCTGTCATGAACGCAGGCCAAAGGACTTTTCATGCCCGATGAAAAGGTGCTTGTTAGAGCCCCGAGGTGCCAGGGGCTCTTCTCTCACCCCTCTTCTCCCCCTCGGCTACTGCTTTGGCCGCTGCCTGCACCCCATGATTGCCTCTCTGAGTGAGGCATCACTGCCACCAGTACCACCACCGGCCCGGAGACCTCGCACTGAGACAGGGATGCCCACCCCTGCCAGCCCACCCGTGGCAGTGGGAGGCTGAAGGTAAAAAAGCAAAGGCAGGTGAGCCATTCAAAGCCAAAATACAACTGCTCCCAATGCACACCCGACTGGAAGCCACTTCCTCGCCCTGGGGCAAGGAAGGGGTCAGTCTTCACAGTACCCAAATCCCTGCAAACACCCAGAGCCGGATAATAAGGCCACTAGATCACCACGGGATCACACCACCAGGTCAGGATGTCAGACTGGGAAGGAAGCCCAAGCCTCCCACCTGGCAGACACACACACTGATATTCTGTGGCAGATACAGCTTTGCAGTCAAACAGTCTCCTGAGGGCAAAAGCAGTGGTCTCAGCTTCCCCAGGGGGGAGTAAACAGCAATTTCCTGCTCTCCCTGTCCCAGACGATGTTGGCAAGCTGCAGGCTTTTAGTTCAATTCACATCCCTGCAGCAGCTTTGTGCAGTGATAGAATCACAGAATGGCCTGGGTTGGAAGGGACCTTATAGATCATCTCATTCTGACCTCCTGCTGTGGCCAGGGACACCTTCCACTAGACCACGTTCCTCAGAGCTCAATTCAGCCCGGCCTTGAACACTTCCAGATATAGGGCTGTCACAGCTTCTCTAAGCAACCTGTACCAGTGCCACACCACGCTCACAGGGAAGAATTTTTATACCTATTATGTAATCTAAACCTTCTCTGTCAGTTTGAAACCATTCCCTCTTGTCCTGTCACTACATGCTCTTGTAAAAAATCCCTCTCCGTCTTCTGTCCTTGGTGCACTGAAGGCCACCCTGACCCTCCCTGGGGTGCACACAGACCCTGGGGGCGGGGGTCTGCAGTGGTGTGGCAGGCAGGGGACCCAGCTCCTGCCTGGGATCCTGCCTGTCCCCACCACCTGGGCACCAGAGGGACCTGGGGAATAGGTGAGAGAGGCTGAGGGCACCCATGGCCGGCACGGTGGACAGTGACAGGGACAGCATCCCTCTGGCGAGAACAGAGACGGTGAAGGTGCTGCAGTCGAGGGTCCTCCCTCCCGTCTGCAGCACCTCCCTGCCCATTCTGAGAGCCGTGAGGCGGGACCACCCTGCTGCCAGTCACGGAAGGACACCGGGAAGAACCTTATGAATGGTGAGAAGACTGCCCGGGTCCCACCTACTGCCGGCTCCGGAGGAGGGGAGAAGGCGTTCTTAAAGAGACAATGCAGAAAAACACCGGACAAGGGATTCCTCAGCACACAGTGACCGATTCTTGCTTGCACATACTCATTCCCCCAGGGCTCCTGACGGTGCCACCAGCAGGAAGCTGTCACAGTAACCTTGGCTCTGGAATGTGCCCTGTCCCCATCCCAGGCAGGGCCCTGGACAGTACAGCTGGGTGACAGACCTTCCCACTGGCAATACAGGGTGCTGCACCCCTGGGAATGGGCTTGGTGCTGCTGCAGTGCCTCAGCAGAACCGCCCTGCAAAGCCCACGTAGCCTGGGAGGATCCACTCAGTGTCCTGAGATGGCTCAATCACCGAGGACCTGCAGCCAGGGTTTTACACGGGGGATCCTGCTGCTGCTTGGGTCTGTCAAAGCCTGGGATGGGGACAGTGTGACAAGGCAGGAAGGGTATGGGGTGTCTAGGATGGAGAAGGAGATGTTCCTTATTCCACAGGGTCAGAGCTCATCCTGTGGAAAGGCACCAAGCCAGACAACCCAGGGATCACTGGAGATCCTGCAGGGTAGGATCCCTCATGGCCACACCACCTGCTGCAGACAGGGCCAACACCCTTCCCACTGCATCAGTTTTGGGGGCTGGCTGTGTCCTGCAGACCAAAGAGGTGTAAAGCCTTTGCAGGCTTGACACGGTGCATTGTCACCACAAAGACTGAAAATCCAGGGCCCAGTGCCAGCCCAGCTGATTTCTCACTGCCAGTGCCTTTGCAATGCAGTACTGGGGAGTAGGAGGGAGTCATGGCTAGGGGCTTACTGCCTTCCTTCCCCCCACTCGTAAATCATTTATTTCCCTCACCACCAGAGGCATCTTGTCAGGACGTTTTGGTGGAGGGGACATCCTTGTCCCCAGCCATAGCACAGCCCACACAGTGCAGGGGAACACTTGCTCCTGCAGCTGCTGCAGCCATTCTTACCTGCCACAAATCAGAAGTGCTGAGTCTGAGCAGTGACGCAAACGGGAAAAAAAAAAGGCATAAAATAATTCTGAGAGGTTTCTGCCTCCGTCTGTGATTTGGCCACACTGAGCAGGCGGCACACGCAGCCTCGCACCCGTGAACAGCTTCCGCTGCACCTCACTTCCTTCTGCTCCGAGGAACCGGTCGCTCCTACCCACTGCCTCCCAGGAAGGGCAAATAACCAGTACCAATGACCTTGGAAATCCACCGGATCCACAGCCCCACTCCACTGGATCCACTACCTGGCCTCACCTCTGAAGATTGAAGCATTCCTGTAATTGAAAGCTTTCAAATTAAGCAGCACAATTCCCATCGGGGGAGAAGCACAGGAGCTGCTGCCATGCGCAAACACCTTCCAGCCTGCAGTTTGTTCCGTCAGGACATCAGACATCACCCCGAGACAGCATATTACAAATCATGCAGAGCTCCTAATAGGGTTTTTGAACAACATCTGAGTGGAGGACTCACCACCCTGCTCAGAGCCACAGTCCAGCTCAGCGGAGCCCTGCAAGCAACTGGGGCAGTCTGCAATCCCACCCCCTCCCCCAAAGCGAACATCATCACAGAACTTCCATGGAAACAAAACCGGAACCATTCAGGAGTCAAACATGAGGAGCGGCACAGATGGGAGGGACTGCTCTGTGACCACGGTCTGTCAAACAGAGGAGCCAGCATCGTCCTTCAGCTTTGTGTGCTGCACTGTGAGAGGCGACACGCCGATCCCCAGCTCCCAGCCCCATCTGCACCAGCACCTCTCCAGCCCCCACCAAGTCACGACGCACAGAGATCATGTTCCCCCGCAGTGCAAGTGCTCCCCTTGGCTCTCCTTTTGCAAAGGGAAGGAAATACCATTAACAACAAACTTTGTGCCAAGGATTAACAAGTGGTTTCAAGCTGACCTCAGCCTCCGCCGGTTACTCATACAAGGCGTACCCAAAACTGCATCCAAAAGACGTATGTTTGCCAACGTGAACAAACTGACTCACTTGGTCCTGCTCACCACAGTGCAAAAGTCATCAACCCTCAGGATGGCTCCTTTGACCCCAAAGAACACCTGTTCAGCTGTAGGTGAACTCTTTAGGGGCATGGCACGACTGGATATCCCTCCCAACCCCAACACGCAACAACACGCGAAAGGCACAAATGAACCGTGGCTCTGCCCAGCACTGGGACATGCCAAGGAAGGAGCTACATTACCTCGGCAGGTGTGGGAAGCCGGCTGGCAGTGCCCACAATCTGGTGGTACAGCCCTGGCTCACCATTCCTTATGGTACCCTGGCGGCTCCCCAGGGGGCTGGAAGTGAAGGGCTTTTTACACAGGAGGTCACTCTGGCGAGAGTCCGTGGTGAGATAGACCTGGTGGTAGAAGCTGGGTGGCGTGAAGCCAGCCCGCACGGCATCGATGTGGTGGAAGGGCCCTGGTGTCCTGTACGTGGTACTCCTGGAGCTGTTGTACAGCTCCTTTGACTGCCTCCACTTGTAGCACTTGAAGATGCCCACGGACAACATGGTGATGAAGAAGGCCGCTGACACCAAAATCACAGCCAGGATGAGATAGAAAGTCACGTGTCTCCTGGGATCATTGGCAGGCGCCACATCAGTGAGGTCAGTGAGCACCTCCTTGACTATCTCAGCCACAGAGATGGAGATAGTGGCACTGGTGGACAGCACAGGCTCCCCATGGTCTTTCAGCAGGATGACTAAGGTGTGCTCAGGAGCGTCATCCTCGCGCAGCTGGCGGGCCGTGAAGATCTCCCCATTGTGCAGCCCAACCGAGAAGAGGCTGGGGTCAGTGGCCTGCAACAGGGTATAGGAGATCCAGGCATTGTACCCTGCGTCCGCATCCACCGCCACCACCTTGGTGACCATGTGCCCGGCAGGAGTGCCTGGTGCCACCACATCAGCGTAGGTGACGGTGGTGTTGGGATGAGGGTACAGCACCGTTGGGGCATTGTCATTGAGGTCAGTGACAAACACACTGACTGAGACATTAGTGGCCAGAGGCGGAAAGCCGCCGTCCTGGACCTGCACCATCATGCTGAACTCCACTTGGTCCTCGTGGTCCAGGGAGGTGAGCAGGTAGAGGGTGCCATTCTCCCGGTTGATGGAGAAGACGTGGCCAAAAGTGGGGTCACCCTGCAAAAGGGTATAGGAGAGGTGGGCATTGCGCCCGAGGTCCGGATCTGTGGCGCTCACATTAAGGATGGGGATGCCGGGCATGTTGTTCTCCAGAACATAGACATCATAGGAGTCCTGGGATGACTTGGGCGCATTGTCATTGACATCTGACACCTGCACCAGGATGTGTTTTATTGCAGACAGGGGTGGTGAGCCTGAGTCCCTGGCTGTGATAGTGATGTTATACTCTGCTGCCTTTTCCCGGTCCAGAGCTCCTTCTGTTTTCAATGTGTAGTAATTTTTGAGGGAGGAGCTGAGCATGAAGGGGATCCCAGGGGAAATAAAACAGTTCACCAGGCCGTTGTCATGGGAGTCCAAGTCTGTTACACTCAGCAGAGCTACGACCGTCCCTGGGGCCGCATCTTCAGGCACAGGGCTGTACACAGAAGTCACTGTCACCTCTGGAGCATTGTCATTCACATCCACGACTTCCACCAGCACTTTGCAGTGAGCCACACCAGGAACGGCTCCCTTGTCTTTAGCCTGTAAGTAAATCTCGTACAGCTTCGTTTCCTCATAGTCCAGCTGTCCCTTGACCCTCAACTCCCCTGTGGCTGAGTCCAGAGCAAAGAGTTCTCGTACCTTGGCGGGGGTGTGGCTGCTGAAGGAGTAGACGATGTCTCCATTGGGCCCATCATCCAGATCGTACGCACTGATCCTGGCGACCAGGGTACCGCTGGGCGTGTTCTCCCTCACGCTCGCCTTATAGGTGGACTGGTTGAAGACCGGGGCGTTGTCGTTGGCATCTACAACATCAATGTGGATCTGCACGTGGGCCGATCGTGGCGGGCTGCCTCCATCCAGCGCAGTCAAGACCAAATTCAGCTCCTTTTGCTCCTCCCTGTCCAGCTCCTTCTCTAGCACCAGTTCCGCGTACTTGCTGCCATCCACCCTCGTCTGCACGTCGAGCGCAAAGTTCGGGTTGGCGCTGAGCTGGTAGGTCTGCAAAGAGTTAATTCCCACATCGGGGTCTTGCGCGCTCTCTAGCGGGAAGCGCGCTCCGGCAGCCACCGACTCACTGATTTCCAGCCTCGCCTGGCTGCTGGGAAAAACCGGGTCGTTGTCATTGATGTCCTGGATCTCTACGGTGCCGCTGTACAGCTCGAGCGGGTTTTCCACCACGATCTCAAAGCTGAGGGAGCAGGGAGAGAGCGCGCCGCACAGCTCCTCCCGGTCTATCCTCTCGTTCACCAGCAGCGCCCCGCTCGTCAGATCTACCCCGAAGTACTTCTTGTTGCCGCCGGACACCACCCGCAACCGGCGCCCCGGCAGCCGCCCGAGGTCCAGCGCCAGGTCGGCTACCACATTCCCCACCGCGGAGCCTCTCCGCGCCTCCTCGGGGATCGCATAGCGAATCGCGGCGGAAACCCAGTCGGAAACGCCGAACAAAAGCAAGAGGCTCAGTACCTGCCCCGTCGTCACCCCGCGGCTCCTTACAGCAACGCCGTTCATCGCACAGGACGGCCGCGCTCTCCGCTTCGCCCCCCCGCCCCGGCTAGAAGCTCTCAGCTCGCCCCGTCATGCCGCTGCCCAGCGGCCCCGGGAAGCGGCGGCGGCGGCGGGGAGCCGGGCATCGCTCGGCGGGCTCGGCCGTGACTCACTCGCGGAGTCTCTCTGAGACCGTCTGCGCCTCATCCCGGCTCCGAGCGGGGCCGGGCCGCCAGTTCCCCCCCGCTCCATCATTGGCCGACAGCGGCACACAGAGTCCCGTCCAATAACTGCACAGAGCGCACGGCGCCGGAGCCCCGCCGGAGGGAGCGCGGCCACCTCGCCCCGAGGACAGCGGGGCTCCAGCGGGCACAACCTGAAGGGAGAGCGCAGCCCTGAGAGAAACCCCGCTCTAAGAACAGCCGCGCGGGGGGAGCGCGGCAGAGGCAGGGTAGATCGGGCACAGGGACTGCGTGTGCCGACAGGAAGGTGTAAAATTTGGCAGAGTGACCCCAAAAGGGGCGATACGGAGACTTGGGGTGTGTGTCCCAGGAACACCTCGTTGGAATGAGGCAGCGGGAGTAAGAAGGGGAGGTGGAGAGGGCGGGAGGATGAGTGGGGAGGGTCACAGGGTGCCAGGGGTACGCAGGGTGCCAGGGAGAGCCAGCACCGGCACGACCGCGCCAGCTCCCAGTGTCTCTCAGGACCTTCAGGATGCCGGTCCTCCCACCCAAATGCTCGGCCAGCCCCTTCCTGGGAGGAACCCCTTTCAAGCCGTCGCGATGTCGTCGCTCCGTGTGCCACCAAAGCAGCGGCGCCGGCAAAGCGACACTGATTTCGGGCTACCGAGTTCTGAGCAGCTCCTCCGGCCGCAGCACAGAGTCTCGCCGCGGGGTGGCTCCCGCCGCACGATTTCCAGGAGCATCGCCCCTCCTGCGGGATCCCCATTGCCACCGCTATCCCAGCAGGCATCTTCCCCCACAAACCGCATCAATCTCGGTTTAATACGCCCTCCTACTCTCGTCATCTCCCGGTATTTGCTCCCCGGTACTTTTTTCCATCAGCCAGATTCAGGGAAATCACGCTCTGCGACCTGCGGTGCAGGGTGGGAACGGGTCCCGTTCCCGCGCAGCACCAGCCTGGCGGGTCACAGCGCCGGCAGTGCCTGGTCGGAAATGAGCCATTTCCTGCCTTTGGGTTGTTGTTGCTGCCATCAACAACTCGTGTTACGTCGGGTTCTCCGACTTTTCACGCACGCATAAGTATAAAATGACCGTAATTTTGGCGTTCGCCGTCTGTCACCCCCACAACTGCTCGGCTGCCACGGGGTAATGGAAAGGGGATGAGGAAACTTGATAAGGGAGCGCCAGAAACCCTGTGAAAACCCGGCTGTGACACAGCGCCCGGGTGTCATCCCACAGCCGAGACTGGTAAGGAAGGGACAGCGGCGATGTCCGGGAAAAACCGGACTGGAAATCAGCGCCCACGCGTTCAGTCACTTATGGAGACTCTCAAAGCCTTGCAGAACTGGCTCAGAAACGTTGCGGTGGGTTATTTGTTACCCCGCTGATTGTGGTGGCTGAGTTCGTTGTGTAGGGGTTGCAAACCACGCACCAGCGCTGGACAGAGACATTCGCCAGAGCGAGAGGAATCTCGACTCTGCGTGTCCTCGCCCCGCACAATCCTAAAAACTGCCGTGAGCACACGGGATCCACCCAGAGACGCAGTATCTGCGCTTACATGAAGACTCGGCAGTATCAAAAGAGTCGGCGCAATCTGTCCTATCTACATGCTCAGCTATTTCCTTTTCTCCTGATTAATCGTTGCCAAAAGATAATCTTTATCAGCACTATTTATCATTCTTATCACCTGTCCACAGAATGTGATAAAAGTGTAGGGTTCACACTGATAAAAAACAATGTTAGTCATCTAACGTTCCCAAAGCACCTCTTTTCTCACAGATAACCAAATCCCAATTATCTTTCTTTCTTACATATAATCTAGAACCAAGAATAGCCACAGCTCTCTTCGACGCAAATCTTGAAATAGTCTGGAGAGACTTATTTTCTTTGAAATAAATTCTGAATCCTTTTTCCAACCACTGTAAGTTTTGAATCCTTTTCTTCGATCACTGCCCATTTCGTGTTTTTCCTAAACGCGGTTTACGGAACAAGTTCCCTAACATGGGGACCGCAGTTCTCAAGTGATTTCCCTTCCTATGAGTGCACACACCACCCGTACCAGAGTACCTTGTCCCTTTAATGCCAGCAGTAGTGGGATGGCCAAGCAGCGGAGAGATGAGTAGAAAAGAGATCTCGGGGAAGGCATGGAAGACAGAACATTTCCATCTACCGTGTTTCGATTAATTTGGAGACATTACATCTCCTCCACCTTGATGGGAAGCCTGAATATTCCAGACGACGCTTCAGAGCGCCTGAAAGCGCCGTTTGGAGGGAGAGGAGTGGAAAAGTACGACAGCTAAGGGGGAAGACGCCTTCCCCTGCACCAGGAATTCCTTCGGGGAAGGGTTCAAGCCAAATCCCAGCCTCAGCCGCTCACTTCGGCATTTTTCCCGACTCCGCTGAGGCTCCAGAGAAGCCGGTGGCAGCAGGGAACAAAAAGCTCCTTCTGCTCGATGCCAGGCTTGGAGCTACACTGAAGCACCAGCTCCGGCTCTACAGACGGGGGGGAAAAGTTAAATTACGGGTGTACACAACACTTTATGTTAAAGGAGTTCAGAGCACTCAAGAACCGAGCTTGCCAGAAAAGGAGAGAGCTACAGCGTGGCTGCCCCTACTGATTAAACACGCCAGGAGAGATCACACATCGTTATCACATGAAAGCGCCCAAATGTGGCCGAGACAATCAGAGGTCACTAACCCAAGGCGAAAGGGTTGTCTCAGCTTCGAACTCCACCATATTTTTATTCCCGCTCCACCCCGAGTCCACCTCATCACTCCGGTTCGGTGAAACTCGCACCTGTCTGTCCTTCTCCAGGACAGACAGAAGTACAGACAACATTGCGTCGCTCCTCGGGCGAAGTCAGCAATTTGCGGACAAGACTTGGCAGGTCAAAAGGACGAGTCAAGACCTCACATACACACCCACTCACACCCCCACTGAGCTATTGAGCAGTGCGCCGGGACGCTGCCGGTTGCCCACTGATCACCGACAGCAGAACACAGGGAAGAAAGACTCACGTAGAGAGGGACTGTAGGGCAGAAGCTCACCTGTGCCGAGCTCCCGGGGCGAGGAGGATCCTTCCCGGAAAGACCGCCCGAGCCGGGGTCACCGGACAGGAGACGGGCAGACAGGGCTGCCGTCCCTGGTCTCAGGAACGTGAAGTCCTTCTGCCCCGACTCGGAGGCTAAACACACCTCGTAGGAATAGGGCAAGGGCAGCGTGCTGCTACAGTAGTTGTACGGTGCTTTTGAGCCCAAAGTGGAATACATTTCCTTATCAGAAGTTATAAAAATGGGAGGACTCCTCGATCGCCGCCATTTAAAGAAAAAAACAAAAATGACCGTAGAAACGAATAACAAGGACACGATAGAGAGCGACACAACAAGAATGAGGTTCAGATCAGACGTCAGTTCGGACAAAGCGTCTCTGTCGCTCAGCTCCGGCAGCGCCTCCTGCAAGCTCTCGGCCAGCACCACGTGCAGCGTGGCCGTGGCCGACAGCGCCGGCTGCCCGTGGTCCTTCCCCCCGGCCACCACGCGCTGCTTGCCCGCGTCCCTCTCGGACACGGCGCGCGCCGTGCGCACCTCGCCGCTGTGCAGCCCCACGCGGAACAGCGCCGGCTCCGACGCCTGCACCAGCTCGTACGACAGCCACGCGTTGCGCCCCGCGTCCGCGTCCACCGCCACCACCTTGGCCACCAGGTACCCGGCCTCGGCCGAACGCGGAACCACCTCGAACGCCGCCGCAGCCGCTNCCGCCGCGTTGTTCTCCGGCACGTACGCGCTGTACGCCGCCTCCTCGAACACCGGCGCGTTGTCGTTCACGTCCGACACCTCCAGCACCAGCTCCGCGCTGCTCCACAGCGCCGGCCTGCCCCGGTCCCGGGCCACCACCGTCACGCGGTGCTCGGACGCCTGCTCGCGGTCCAGCGCGCTCGCCGTCACCACCTTGTACGAGCCGCCCGACGACGCCACGATCGACAGCGGCGCCTCGCCCGACAGCTCGCACGACACCTGACCGCTCTCGCCGGAGTCTCTGTCCCGCACTTTCAGCAGGGCCACCACGGTGTCGGTCGGAGCGTCCTCGGGCACTGGGTTCGACAGCGACAGAATCGTGATCTCGGGGGCATTATCGTTCACGTCCAGCACCTCCACCTCCACCTTGCAGTGCGCCAACAAACCGCCACCGTCCCTCGCCTCCACCAGCAACACGTAGCCTCGCGTGTCTTCGAAATCCAACTCCTCCTTCAGAGCGATCGTCCCGCTCTCGGCATCCACCACGAACTTCTGAAGCACCTTGGCCGGCGTCTTCCCGAAGCCGTAGGTGATGCGGGCGTTCGTGCCGGCGTCGGCATCGGAGGCAGAAACGTTCAGCACCGTAAAGCCCAGAGGCGCGTCCTCGCGCAGGCTGACGCGGTACCGGTCCTGCGCGAACACGGGTGGGTTGTCGTTGGCGTCGGTGACGTTGATCCAGAGCTGGGCGGTGCCACTGCGGGGCGGGTCTCCGCCATCCAGCGCTGTCAGCATCAGACGCAGACTCTGCTCGCTCTCCCGATCCAGCGCACGGCGCAATACTAGCTCCGCGAATTTGCTGCCGTCCTGGCTCTCCTTCACCTCCACTGCGAAATACTCGTTAGCCTCCAGCTCGTAGCCCTGCAGCGAGTTACTGCCCACGTCCGCGTCCTCGGCCACACCCACGGCAAATCGGGCACCAGGAGGCGTAGACTCAATGATTTCGAAGTGGATATTTTCCTTAAGAAAGCGCGGCGCGTTGTCGTTCACGTCTTGGATGTCCACCTGGACGCGAAAAACGTTCAGCGGGTTGTGCACCAGCGCCTCGAAGCTGACGGAGCAGGACGCCGACTCGCCGCACATCTCCTCCCGGGCCAGCCTCTCATTCACGTACAGGTTCCCGTTCTCCTCATTCACCGTGAAGTATTTCAGCTGCTTCTTGCCGGCAGACGCCACCTGCAGCTTGCGCGCCGGCAGCTCGTCCGCGCTGAGCCCCAGGTCCCGCGCCAGCGGCCCCACGAGCGAGCCTCTGCCCAGCTCCTCGGGGATGGCGTAGCGGACCCGCTCCGCCGCCGCCCGCCACCACACGCACAGCAGCACCGCGCCCAGCAGCGCTCGCCCACAGCCCGGCCCGCGCCTCTGCCGCCGCCTCACCGCCATTCTCTCTCGCCGGCGCTCGCCGCGCTCCTGCCTCCTGCCGCTGCCCGGCCTCCCTTCCAGCCGCTCTCGCCAGCCAGCGCAGGGGCCGCCGCTCTCACAGCGAGCCCGCTCTGCCCGCCTCGGACGCCGCTGCTCCCCGACAAGCGCCGCCTCTCGCCGCCGCTGCTGCTGCCCGAGCCGCTGCCGCTCTGGCCGGCGCCGGCCGAGCGAGCAGCCTGCGGGGGCAGGACGCTGCGGCGGCGGCGGCGGCTCCAGCGCCGCTCGTTGGCGGCCAACAGCGGCACCCGGAGGCGCCGCGACGCCGCTGCAGCCGCCGGATGGCCGCGCCCGAGGGGGTCTCGCCGCGGGCCGCACCGTTGGCAGGTCACCTCCATCAGTTACCGAAAAGCGCGAGGCAGCGTTCAGTTCGGCGAATTTTCTCGTACTCGCGGAAAGGGGAATCGAGGAGCTCTGTTCAGAAGCGAAAATGCAGAGTGTGGCTGGGGAACGTGTAGTGGAACAGTGGGGGATCACGCAGACTTCGTACAAGGGAGCACAGGTGAGTACGGGTAAGTATGAGCAGGTACACTGTGCAACAAATGCCTTGCAGATTCCAATCCCTTCTGTTATTGCTGTGGGCTCTCTTTTCCCAGCTCTTCTATTTCATTTCTACCATCTCTGTGAAGCAACGTCTACAAAATACTTGGGGTGAGAAGCCTTTGTAGAAGAGAAGCACCAGAGCCACCATTTTCATTCTGGAGGTTTTTGTTTATATTCCTTTTATTTTATATCCCTCTCACAGTAACTGTGATTGGGGGGAAAACGGCAAGTCTTATTCTCTAGAACAGCATTATCCTTCCATGCTTCCAGTTTTACAAATCGAGGAGATTACCACAACTTCTAGCCCTAGAACTGGGAAGAACGTCCTGTTAAAGCATTTCTACAAAAAGCTTTTTCAGTGAACGGCATAAGTAGATCTAAGAATGTGGACGGACTGAAGAAGGTGTCCATGCTCCCAGGATACTTCAGTTACCAGTGTGCTACTCGGAGAATCATAAAGAAGAGGGTTATTGCTCCTCCGTGGTGATGCCCAAGGCATACACGACATGTCAGCTACCTTTCCCAGGACAGAGACTTCGAGAAAAAAAGACGGCAAAAAAATCACAAAAAGAAATTTTAGAAGGGCAAAACTAGAGAAGGCAGTTTACCCACGGCACAAACACACTGAGGTGTCCTTTGCCGCGATAAACACTGAACACTCCCGGCGTGGGATGGTCTGAAAACGGAAACGATAAAACACTCTTTGAAAAAACATTTGATCCACCTCGGTGCCTGTTTGTACTGACACCACCTCTCAGCAACAGCCAAATACAAGAATTACAACAATACAACAAGCCAAATACGAAATACAAGACTCTCTGCAAACCAAAAGCTCTTGTTTCATGACCATGTAGAGAGCAGGGCACGTTATCATCAGGTGAATCATTTCAGGAGCTCCACAAAGCAGGATTTGGGAAACTACGGGTACAGCAGGTTTTCCTAACACTCCTATTGCTCAAGAAATAACTCAGTTCCTGTTTGTGCCACTCTTGCCACTGCCTCGAAAGAAACAAAGATATAAACCACAAGACTCAGTTTTTATTTCACAAGCTTCTCCTGCTGTAGCAGTTATTAGCAAACGATCGCTCAGCCTCAACATTGTTGTCAGAGCAGGCTCTTCCTCCACAACAAGAAGCAGCCACAGTCTACTTCAGCTGGGGGAACCACAGGGAAAGACACCTGCCCATGGTGAGAAAGTATTTAAGCAGAATCATGCCCTCCCTCACCTTTTGCTGTTTTACATTAATTAGACACTGCTTTCAAATAATTAACGTTAATTGAAAACGCTGTGTTCTAAGACAACTGTGATAAATACAAAAACGGACTGACTTTTGAAAAATCCTTCAACCAATAAGCTGTTCACGATGAAAACACCTGTGTGTGTCTAATAGTCCAAACCTGTGAGCAACGCTGTGACAAGAAATGAACATTGGCTTTAGGCACATTAGGATCTGCTGTCGCTGCACTCTCGGCTACAGCACCACCTGTATTTACGTCTCTCTGAAAAAGGCAAAACGGCAAAGAGTAAAGTAGACGAAAATTGCCCAAAGAACAGTAACAATCCCTCGGAAAACAACCTTTGTTTGGCAGAAGAGGTTTCTGGTGAACAACCAGGTCATTCTCACTAAATCACTCCAGGTGCAGTAACTCTGGATTGTGCTCACCGGCTGCTAAGGAGAACAGAGGGAAAAAACGACCTTTCTGACCAGTAACCCATTAAAATGTACGCTACTCTCTTGCTCGTGCACCACATCGATTTTAAACATTTGGCATGGAACGATCGAGCGCTGCTACACGAGCGAGAACGACACAAACCAAGACTGAAGGCGATGTAAAAAGCACAAACAACCCTTCACACAAGCATATCTCGACATCCCTTGCAATGCCGTGCCGTCTGTAACGCACCTCAGCAGAAACATCAACAACACACTCTAATTTCTGTATATTCACCCATAGTTTGAAGGTTTAAAAAGGGGCATATGGTCTCTAATCTGAACATTGTGTCTGGGAACATCCAGTTCTTCGACTCTATCTTTGCAGGAGCACAACGATGACTCACCACCAAGGTGACAAACCAGTGCTAACACATCTATTTCAGATTTAACAACATTAGCAACAAGCAAATGTGCGCCTCTTCTACAATCTCTATTCACTCCTGAATGTGAAACTCACTTTTTACTCAACCAAAGAAATTCCCGCAAACAAACTCGAAGAATGCCGGGAATGGTCTCCCGGAAAACACAGAATGCTACACAAAGTGGACACTGCTGCCACTACTGGATGAGGAGCAGGTTGTATGAGGCACTTTCAAACATAAGAAATGTAACAGACCCAACACCAAGCAGGCAAACACGAGTCCACATTCAATTTCCAAAAATGGCTTAAATTTATCCTAAACACTACCAAACGAAAAGAAAAGGAACACAGGGAGTGATTATTAAGTATACCAAAGACAGATTTGAGGAACACGCCGCTGTTAAAAATCCATACTACAGGGTAGTTCATAGTCTATTTTAAACGATAATAAATAATTTTAAAGTATAAGATCAGGTGGTACTATACCCGCGAGCAAAAAATGGAGCGGTGGAAAATAAGAAAAAACCCCATAAGATTGCATGAAAAATAAAAATATAATCACAACACTGAAATTTCCAGACGGGAACACAAATGTTCTCTATGGCACCCTGCACAAGCACGTGTGCTATGGAGAACACAGCTGACACTGCTAATGCAAACTTCCACTTCCTTACAATGCAATACAGCAGATCAGCAGAGCTAATACGGGCAAGAAACCCGGAATTAAACAATCGGGATTCATAAAAAGCAAAGCTCTCAAACACAGAATCTCCAGCACAGAAGAGCCTGAATTCTCCTGAAAGGCCCACAAATCAAAAGACTGAGATCCGACTCCTACGTCCTCCTCCCCGCAGTAAGAGGCACCAGCGAATCGCTCACCGAGACTTTGCCTTACTTGTAAGAATATTTCCCTAGTCAGAGACCACAGGGGAAAAGGACAGGGGAGCAGCGGAAGGAAGCGTCTCACACAGAATTCGGCCCCAGAAACTCACCGAGGGAGGGGCGGGATCCGAGGGGCCGGAGCCGGCAGGGTCCTCCTCCCCGAGCAGAGGCGCGGGCTCGTCGGGCGGCGGCCGGGCCGGCAGGGTGTCGCAGCAGCTGGCGCCCGAGAAGCGCAGCTGGCTCTTGCGCGAGTCGGCCGTGAGCGACACCTCGTGCGAGTAGGACTGCAGGAAGGCGCGCACGCCGTCGATGCCCACGAAGTGCGAGACCGGCACGCCGCGCAGGGCGCCGCTGTCGGCCGCCAGCAGCTGCTCGCGCCGCCAGCGCCGCAGGCGCAGCGCCAGCAGCAGCAGCAGGAAGCCGAGGAACAGGCAGGACACGGCGGCCACGGCCAGCACGAGCCAGCGCGTCAGGCTGCCGGCCGGCTCGCCCGGCGCCGCCGCCTCGGCCGCGCTGCCCAGCTCGGCCAGCAGCTCGGCCACGCTCTCGGCCAGCACCACGCTCAGCGTGGCCGTGGCCGACAGCGCCGGCCGCCCGTGGTCCTTCACCACCACCACCAGGCTCTGGCGCGCCGCGTCGCGGGCCAGCGGGAAGCGCGCCGTGCGCACCTCGCCGCTGTGCAGCCCCACGCGGAACAGCCCCGGCTCCGTCGCCTTGGCCAGCTCGTACGACAGCCACGCGTTCTGACCCGCGTCCGCGTCCACCGCCACCACCTTGGCCACCAGCGCGCCGGGCTCCGACGAGCGCGGCGCCAGCTCCACGCCCGACCACGCACCGCCCGACAATGCCGGCGGAGCCGCCGGCGGGTACAGCACCTGCGGCGCGTTGTCGTTCTCGTCCACGATCAGCAGCCGCACCGACACGTTGCTGCTGAGCGCCGGCGCGCCGCCGTCCTCCGCGCGCACCCACAGCTCCAGCTCGCGCACCTGCTCGTAGTCGAAGGAGCGCAGCGCGTACAGCGCGCCCGTCTCCGCCTGCACCGACACGTACGACGCCAGCGCCGCGCCCCGCACCCGCCCCTCCGACAGCCGGTAGCGCACGCGCGCGTTCTGCCCCCAGTCCGCGTCCGTCGCGCGCACCGTCAGCACCAGCGCGCCCGCCGCGTTGTTCTCCGCCACACGCGCGCTGTAGCGCTCCTGCGCGAACACCGGCGCGTTGTCGTTCACGTCCAGCACCCGCAGCGCCACCACCGCGCTGCTCTGCAGCGGCGGCGACCCGCCGTCGGCCGCCCGCACCGTCACGTTGTACTCCGACACCTGCTCCCGGTCCAGCTCTCTCGCTGTCACCACACGGTAGTAGTCCTCAAAGGACTTCTCCAACCGGAATGGGACGCTCCCGGTCAGTGAGCAGCGCACCTCGCCGTTCGCCCCCGAGTCCCGATCATGTACGTGCAGGAGGGCGACCACCGTCCCCGACGGGGCGTCCTCAGAAATCTCACTCAGCGCTGACCGCACCGAAATTTCGGGTGCATTATCGTTTATGTCTGTGACGGTGATCGCGACTTTGGCAGTGTCGAAAAGCTGTCCTCCATCCCGTGCTTGCACCTCCAGTTGAAGTGAGGTAATTTCCTCGAAGTCCAGGCTTCGGAATAACGTGATCTCTCCAGTCTCGGAGTCTAGACTGAAAGTATCCGATGCCATGTCTGACACTTTTTTCAACGAGTATTTCACGTGCCCGTTCAGACCCTCGTCGGCGTCCGTGGCCGTGACGGTGACGAGGGTGGAGCCCACGGGCACGTCCTCGGGCACACGCACCGTGTACTCCCCCTGGCTGAACACGGGCGCGTTGTCGTTCGCATCCAGCACCGTCACGCGAATCCGAGCCGTGCCCGTCCGTGCCGGATCGCCGCCGTCAATCGCCCTCAGCACCAGCTCGTGAAACGCCGCCTCCTCCCGGTCCAGCGCCTTCGCCAGCACCAGCTCGGGACGCTGATCGCCGCCGGGGCCCGCCTGCACGGCCAGCGAGAAGTGCTCGTCGCCGCTCAGCTCGTAGCTCTGCAGCGAATTCCGGCCCGAGTCCGGATCGTGAGCCTCGGCCAGGGGAAACCGCGACCCCGGGGCTGTCATCTCGCTCATTCTCTCTTCCAGCTCAATTTCCTTGAAGCTGGGGGCGTTGTCGTTAATGTCCGTGATTTCCACTTCTATTCGGTAAACCTGCATCTGTCCCTCCACTATCAGCTCACAGCGCAGCACGCATTTCTCCACCAGCCGGCACAGCTGCTCTCTGTCGATTCTCTCCGCCGTCACTAAATGTCCCGTCTTCCCGTGCAGAGCAAAATACTGCGTCCTACCTTCGGAGACAATGCGGACGCCGCGGTCTCGGAGCGCCGGCAGCTGCAGCCCCAGGTCCTTGGCCACGTCGCCCACGAACGAGCCCTTGGGCATCTCCTCGGGCACCGAGTAGCGCAGCTGCCCCCACGCCGCCTCCCACGCCGCCAGCAGGACGCCCCAGAGCAGAGCTCGCTGCCGCCGGCCCCAGCGCCTCCCCGCCGCGCACATCTCCGCCGCCGCACCGCCGGCACCTCCTGCAGCTCCTCGCCGCCAGTGCAGACGGCTCCGGCTCTGCTCCCAGCTTCTGCACAGAGCCTCAGCTACCGGCCCCTCCCTCTTGCTACAGAACGGCTCCGCACCGCGGACACGATCGCAGACCGCCCGGGCACCGAGCTAGACACCGAGCGAGCGATCGAGCCTGTCCGCAGCGGGCGGGGCTGCAGCGCTCCGAGCTTCCTCTCGCTCCTCTCGGTCAACAGCGGCGCCCGCAGCCTCCTGCCGGCACTGCAGGCACCGAGCGCTGCCGGGCGCTGCCCGCCCTGCCTTGCCCACGGGCAGCTGACGGGGACGGGACACAACCGCTAAGAACACGTTGCTTTTCGTCCAGCGAGGACCTCCTGCTTCGGCTTTTGTCCAGCTGATCTCTGGTTTCATCCTCCAGCTGATGACCACCGGACAGAGGTAACGTCTAATGTGATTATGTCCTTTCTACCGCACGTGAAAATGTCTTTATCATGATCCTATAACATGGATGTAACCCTCTCTTAATATGATGTCTGGGATATCACGAGTTTTACTGCATACCTCCGAAATCGCAAACTACTCCACCAATTCCAGTTTTTATACGAGTCGTGCCTGAAGAACAGCCTTTCAGCGGATCAAAATAGTGTTATGGAATAGGGAAACTACTTATGAACTGTCACGATGGTCACCAAATCCAGCACCGCACAGGCGGTCGTTCCTATTTTCCACCTGCACATCAGACACTACTCTGAATAAGTCTGCATTACTCCCCGTTCTCCAACCACGACTTGGTAACTTTTCATTACAACATTACTAAATAAAAGCATCACAGTGCTCACTCTGATGACTCAATGCTCCCACAGAGTTTTTTTTAAATCCGAAATTAACCCGGCTCAGTAGTGCAAGAATTTCTGCAGCAGCCTTTCTTCAAAAGAAGGGGTTTGGTCCACCTATCAAAATGTCCAAATACATAGCTTTGACAAAAAACTATCGGGAAGGAAAAATCTGCACACCAATCCCGTCATGTACACCTCATTCTAAACAATAAAGATCTGCCTTCTTCGTTAATAACAAATAACAATTCAGGAAACATAGTTTTCCTAGAGAAAATCTTTCAGATGAACAAGAATGAGTCATGAATCAAATGTGATTCTAAAACTCCTGAACGGTAAGAACCTCACATTGAGCCTACCAATCTTAGAGCTGATGAGGCAGCAATTGCCCGTTCGCAACGCTTGATGCAAAAAAAAAGACACGAGAAGGGATCATTTCATGCCGTCATGGAAAATACAGAAAAGCACAGACTCGGAGAAGAAAAAACCCCAACTGCTCGCTGCCACAAGCACATCGCAGAAGGAAGGAATTCGCTCTACGGACCTGCGGTGCATCCGAGTCAGCCGGCGGCTCTCCCGCGACGACGCTGCTGCTCGGGATCTGCTTCTCGCAGGAATCCCCGCCC